>DWPV01000355.1:0-30971 GCA_018251915.1 Urbanus proteus proteus | reverse complement strand
CAGCAGTGTTCAGCGCTGCTGTGTTCTGGCTTGAAGGGTGTGGTTAGGGAGACAGACTTATCCGAGGCGTTCTATCTCAGTCCTTAGGGGTAGCGACGCATCTGTGGTCAACCCCAGGTATGACCGTGATCATATCTGGCTAATATAGGATACTAACACATCTTTGTGTAGAAGGTGGCCATGGATTGCAATATAAAGTACTTAATACAGTTAAGACAGCTATTTTGTATTTCACTTCTATGACACGACACGACAACAATCAAAAGAATGTCAACAAAAGCTCAAGAGCTTACATACATCAGTTGACAGCGCTAGACTCTTAACCACTTGTGCCACTTTTGAAGATACAAAATAGTTGGCACTTAACTTCTCTAGTTGTTTCTCTTGGTTCTAGTTGTGATCTAACCTTCGCAGGTGTACGGTTGCCGGAAGGCCGACACAGGCAAGATGTACGCGATGAAGTGCCTCGACAAGAAGCGAATCAAGATGAAGCAGGGCGAGACCTTAGCGCTCAACGAGCGGATCATGCTCTCTCTAGTCAGTACCGGGGTGAGTTGAATTTTAATATTTTTAGGACACGGCTGGTTCAAATGTTGAGTGAATGTTATCAGTGAACAGGTAGAAGTTTTATAAACGAATGGTTTAGTTGAGGATAAAAGGTTTCTTTATTTGTAAAAAGTCCATATAGATCTTCGGGAATGACCAGGAAAGAAACTTATTCAGGTAGGTCGCGAAAGTAGTGTAAATTCTAAAATGGTAAATACAGTCGAAATACAAATTTTGAAAACAGTCAATCTGGATTATTTGATTTAAAATAAACATTCATAAAAGTAAATTATGAAGGATTTAATAATGCAAAATTTTAATGATGTCACGTCACAAGGAAAACTCAGTCTACAGCAAACGTTCGCAAGGGCGTCATTTTTGTAAGGGTTTTCAAAATAAATAACTATCTTAACGTTGAAATCTACGCTACATCTCGAACAAACTTTTAGGTGAACGTTACTATTTTTTTTACGAAATGTAAGTATTTCTGCATATGTCATTAATGAGCATGATGTATGCTACTCCATATTTATTGTGGTAACATTTACAATTGAGAAAAATGAATTCACGCACATACATTCAATCACACGAGACTATATTGCTTTCATTGTTCCATCCGCTTCCTTCCTGATGCGTTCACTCAATCAATTTCATCATGCATTCGAGCGAATGTCGACTACGTACGTACGAGTATAACCGTATGTTTAAACATATGATGACGTGAAGGAAAATATTGAAATTACTCACTATTTGATACTTTTGTGAACTGTTAATTTATTTCTTTCATAATATTTTTGTTTATTTAAATGTAAATTATATATACGTTCTCTGCGTTCGTGTGCGCTAAGCTAAGCTAAAGCTAAGGAAGATTGGTGGATTGACTAGAAAATTTATATAAAACGTTATGTTTCTATATCCCAAAATTTCATCGGAAAATATCAGACGACACATCGAAGCGCGGACTGGTTGGGCTAGCATGTTATAATTAAAAGTTCATCGAAGATTTTTCCACATTTTCGTCCATGTTTTGGTTAAATACCGTTTTTTTCTGTTTCACTAAAACTAAATTGGAAATTATTAAATTTTTAACAGGTTCTATAAAAACAATTTTGACTTTGCATTGGTCAGTAGGAGAATAGCGTCTATTCATAGTTTATCTGATTCCACTATCTCTTCATGAATTGCTCGGCTATGCTTTGGATCTGAAGTTGTGCGGTGTTTGTGTACATGCTCACCTTTATCACGATGACAACACAAAGATCGCGTTCACTATTATTATTCTAGCCTCTGTCCTTTGTTCTCTGTCCTCTTATTGTTTTTCCTGTACAGCGATGTCCTAGTTCAAGCGTTACACTCGTTTTATTTTAACCGTCGTTTAAAAATGCAAAGCAAATACAAACTGAATTTAAGACAATGTAAGATTAAGACGTTCTACAAGAATTTTGCTTATTTCATTATTTTCACTTGGATAGGCGACGTGCTATGAAAATTAAAAAAATGTCTGCCTAGTTTCTTTTATTTCGTTTTGTTGCTTTAGCTTTCGAATTGTAATGTTATTTTTTACTGTTAGTGAGTTTCTGTTTATTTTTTATTATAAAAGTATTTATTTTTATTTATTAGCAATATTTTATATGAATTTTATGTATTTTTTACAAAAAGACTACTCCTATAAAATTAATTATAAAAAGTACATGTTTATTATTTCTATTTTCGCACGAGTTACGAAAAATATCTTCGATTAAGCAAATTATTTTTTTCGCATTTTCGCCTGTACACACAATTTCAGTCAGATTTAATTAAATTTTTATAGCAACCTACATCTGCAAATCGATATACTAGCAATCTGCTTTGATTCCGCACAATACAAATCCACACACGTATAAATAATAAGCGATCGCGTCGAGCACATAAACGATACCCAACCAATTGGACTGAAACGAATTGGCTCGCCCTCAATTTGTCCTCCTACTTCAACCCACTTCCGCTGCATTTTGTTTTACAATTTCATCTCGAACGATTGGATTTGAAATTTTCTTTCTATATGGAAATATCAAGAAGACGGTAAAAAAGAATTTGCATGCGTCTCATACTTGTGGCACATAGTTGGAGTGTCGCAGTCTTGCGTATAATAAATGTATCTGTATCGAAATTTTTGTCTAATAAAATCAGATCAACATGGGATCAACTACATATTAGCTTATTATTTCGTGACTTATAATCAAGTAGGTTGTTCTAACGCTTCTTAGAATAAAAAAGTTTTATAGCTATGATACACAACATACATATTTTCTTTTACGTACCAATACATTTTGACTTACCGCTGTTTAGTATGCAAAGTAACCTTGTCCTAGTATGTTCTGAAATGTATTTTTTCAAATAAGCTTAAAGCAAGGAATATCCACGAGAAAGCGGGAACGTCGTTCGATAACACCGTTTTACTCGTCGTGACCTAAAAGGCTTCCAAAGTTTCACAAGGCCGCCTGTATTCCAAGTTTATAAAACAGGAAATTGTCCCTATTTTATTTACTAATAGTATAGTTATGTTACGAATTATTTGCTACATTGTAATATAAAATATGTATCCCAAAAATATCGTGACTTCTTAAAATTCTTAATTTTATTTCGAAAAGCTTCTTGTATATAGGTAATTAACCAATATAGTAGGTACTTGAATATATAGCAACTGTATAGTGCCTACTTAAAAAGTAAGTTTCAGTACCTGAGTCATTCTCACAAGCGGCAGTTCCTTCGTCAGCATATCTTGCCTTTGCATTCCTACTTCACCGTTATGCTATTACATCAACACTTTCACGTTCCATTCCATCCGTCTTTGGAGCTCTCTCCCTGAGCCTGATAGAACAAGGAACTCCAAGTGATCCTGAGAAAAAACCTTTTTCTCTTGTTTGTCTCGCTATTTAAAAATCTCTGACAGACGGCTTAATTTAATGTATATGTATAACAATCGTTGTCTGTCACCGGTATTATTGATTTATGTTTTGTAGTCTCACCATAAACCTTATATAACCCACATGTAACTTATAACCAAGTCATAGGTATATTCGGAGTCACCAGTTAAAGCCAGCGCATAAATAAGTTTTGACATCTTTTTCGTTCAGTCTTGTCGTGTCCTTGTTCAAAAGTCTATAATGTTGGGTGATAAACACATTCATTTTATGTTCGTCCAAGAAAGCTCTGATACGTTGGGATCGATTTAATGTTGTCGTGCTGTTTACGATGTCGTATAACAACTTTGGTTGAATTTTGTATCTGCACAACATTGTTCCTCTAATGTTGCCATTGGTAGTCACTTGGTTAACTTTATATCTGTTTCCTAGAATTAACGCGTTCTCTTTAGTATAGTTGAGATTTTACATTACACTGGAAATTGAGTACCTAAGTACATGTGGTTTGAAAATAGTGTTGTTTTGGTATAATAATAACATTTGTAACCATACCATTGTCCGTCATCCACACGGCTATTGATATAGGCATCGGTAAGATTATTTTTCCGACTTAACAGATTTTTTCACTCTTTTCAACGTAGTGATGAAATTGCAATAATCTTTGAAACGCGCAGCTTATGCGATGTTTAATTGTGTTATTATTTAAAAAATAACAGATGAATAAGTTTTTCTTCTAAATATACAACTTGTTTATCAGCGAATATTTTTATACGTCGACGTAGTATCAGTTGTAAGTTTGGTCATTTTAGGGTAACAAACAAATTTTGTATATCGCTCCATTATCTACGCTAGCTAAAGCCAAAACTAGTGAAAATAAATTATATCGTCTGTCGTGGTTTAGTGAAAAATCTACACCTCCCTGGCTATTACAGCTTCTAAACTTTGCACTATTTGTTGGAGGTATGAGTTCCCAAAAAAGCCTTAGTTTTTTAACTGAGTCTGTGTATATTTTCAAACATAGATACATTATTTAAAAAACCTATTTATCAGCATTTCTTCAAAAATATCTCAAGTACGGACTAATAACAGGTAGATGTGTCGATATCACACAAACGACAACAATACATCGACCTTAGAGCATCACGTGTTTCCATAATAAACCACTTAACATTTATATTTACCAAGAGCACAAGGAAGAAAATTGTTGTCAGATCTTATTTATAGTTGGAGCACGAGACTCCGTAATGTTATTTACTTATATCAGTAAATAACATTTTAGTTTCGTAGCGTTGGCGTAAAATATCATAAAGCTACTTAAGTGAAGTATGCAAGCAAGTAACTAGTAAATCTAAATGTTTTGATTTAATTTAGAAGCTGCTGACATATAAGAAACAGTGCATAGAGCTTTTATCTTTTATTCGTGTTAACTTTTATCAAAGTAATGTGATTTTTTTTTTTATTTTACAATAAAATATCTTCTGATACGTTATGTTATGATGACTTCATTAGTTAAAATGCCTTAAAATACCAGAAAATACATTTTTTGTTTGTTTCTCCACCGACCATAAAACATCATCCATTAACACCGACAGACGGGCGGTTAGATTTTATTTATGTAGATAAAGATAGTCTGCTGCACTCCAACGTTGAATCTAAATCAATCGTCCTTCGCCATTATCCTCCCGAAGGCCGTTTTCATATCTAATCCTCGCAGATCGTTACAGCACATGATAAGTTTTAATGCGTCTCAATCCATTTCATCAGACGCAAGTTAACTTTTACGGGCGTCGTGTGGTACATGCACGGCGCCGAGACGTCTGCAATGAGCTTATCACTCAACTCTGCAAGATCGAATATTTTATGCCATTTAATTGAATGTGAATGCAACCTAAAGGTGGTAGAATTATTCGTGGTTTTCTGGTTAATAATAGCCATGTTAAGCGCTGCTGTTATTTGGTTTGAAGAACTACGGGATGCATAATTTATCCGAGGTGATCCAATTTACTCCACTGAAGTAGCAACATCTCTGGACAATCCCAGGTATATAGGCGGCAGTGGTCATTTACCGTCATGTGGACTAACTGCTTGTTTACTACTTACTTATAAAAAAGTTTTATTCTCACTGCTTGCAGTAAAATAAAATCAGCTAGATAAATAATAAAAAATAAACCATCTTATTAACATGATGAAGACAAGGCAAGTAAGCAATATAATTGATCCATTTACACTTCTATTATATTTTCAGTTTATTTTTTTTCGCATAGTAAAACCATGATGGAAAATGTACGCAGTAGCTGAAACTACAAAAAGTTGCAGCCATCCTTTTCATTTATAATGTTAATTTGTAATTGATGTGCAATTTGGTGGCGCCACATAGTCTGACATTCAAGATCCATTTGGCATCCGACGTGCAATTAAAACACTGAAAATTCAGGGGTGTATAACTGAAGGACACCTTTAGTTTTATGTCTCTCGCATGTAGTAGGTGTATTACCTACACTCAATCTTCTACACATATAGTGCAGATAAAGTCACATTTGCACATAGAACCTACCTATAAATTGTTAGATCTTCGAATAATTATCTTAAAAAAACCAAACAATTTAAAATCTAACATTCCTATTATACCCTCATATAAATACAATAGGTAGATTACTCCACCGCCTGGTATTTCAGTGAAGCCAAAAAACTACGCTACTTTCATGTTCATTATACGCACTTTTCATTTATACGCACACGCTTACACAAAACTAGTGTAGTTTCTTGTCAGTACCTTAAGTTTATTAACACTCACATCGCTTTTATAACCCAACATTTTAAAAATGGCTTAATTTTTTTGTTAGGAATGATCTACCTACTTTATTTATTTGAGATTATACCTAGTAACAAATCTTCAAGGGGGGTGAATCATGTTTATGATTAGCGGTTCCGTGATGCATTGATATTATTGAGTACTACTATTAGTGACGTACAACTAATATTTGAAATACAGATGCGTTCTCAAATTTCTAATTTTAATCAGTGGGCGTTTTCAGTCTGACGTAGACTGACTATTTTATCAATCGCTCATGTAGGTATATCATCATAAGTATACTTGATTGTTTCTATCACATGGTCAACAAGGAAGTACATGATCGAAATACATATTCCAGATCACTGGCCCGTATATACGACAAATTACAACATAATTTAATATGCTTCTTGTATTGCAAAATCAGTTAAAATTGATTCATTTATTTGACTGATGACCTATTGTTTCTGTAGCTAGATATACAAAAATAAGACTGATTTTTGAGCTTAGGTAGCTAAGAATGCTGTTACATTATGTTATATTTTATCTATTAGTCTTTTAACTCACTACTAAACATAAGCCTTCTCTTATGGAGATTTTTATCAAAAGCCACTGAACTATATGAAGTAATATTTCTGTAGAGAACATCTATTTGGGCCTCTGACAGTACACACATAGACACGAGGAGTCGACACAAGGGGCATGGATACATTAATTGTAATATCCGAAGTGCATACCTCATATATCCGATGGGGGAAATGGCGGAAAGGAGTCAATTCCACGCCTCCATACATTTATACAGTGGCAAATCCAAGTGCATAGTTATATTGCTCAATGCAATCAATCAATGTTACAATGCTCGTTGTTCATTCAATTGCTTCATCGCTCTGTTATTGCATTGATTTTAATATCCGTTTGCAATTTTTAATTACTATGTACGGAACAAATTCTGTAGCCGTCAACCCATTATTGTCCACTGCAGGGCAGGGTCTTTTCTCTGAATGAGATGGTTTAAGTCATAGTAGTCGACTACGCTGATTAACCATTGGTATATAAAATAATAATTATTTCATTAAGTATAACTTTTAGATATACATAATAAGTGGTAGAACTTTACATGATTTGTGTGAGGAGTCACCTTAACGCTATATTCTGGTTTCAAGGATTATGTAGGTACGGCTTACTTTCATATGGCGCTCTATATCGGTGACCTATATTATGTGTTTCCATTTGGATTTAGTGTCAGATGTCCATGGCCTGCAGTGACCACGTAACGTCAGCCGGGCTGCATGCTCGTATGTCACTTAAATGGTATACTTTCGTAAGCCAGTTCAAATCGCGGATTAAATTATGTATGTCACATGTTTATTCAAAGAGGTTCTAAATAAATGGCTTTGAGTTATCTTCCGTTTTATAAGTAGCTACTAACCTTTATTATACTTACCTACTTGAAGTTTTAAACTGTGATGGTCGAGTAAAAATTTAAAGATACTTTTATTTCTCTGTATTCCTCTACTGTTACTATACGCTATCATACTATACAGTAAGAATGCAGGGGTTCAAGTAGTTAAGGTTTCCATAATTATGTAACTTAACAATTGTACTCGAAAACTACTTATAGATTTTCACTTAGTTCTCTTCAGTAAAAATACACAGTAACTGAGTTTAATTTTACGTTAAATGTAGTTTCCGCCGTTGCTATAAAATCATTAATTATTTGCTCATATAAAATGATCAGGTCATTGTTATTTTATTCAGATGATCCCATATTCGAAATAATAACATAATTACAATATCAAAGTTTATTTGATCCACCGTCAGGCATTATTATCACACGGTGAAAATGCAAAGGGAACGCTTTGATTGTAATATCCGCAGTGCGTAGTTAATATTTCCGTTTGCAGGCTACAGCATTCGCAATTACTTGATACTAGTTTTTGCACGCGGTTTCGCTTGCGTTAATGTGTGTATGTACATTCGCATTTATAATAGGTTTGTATGCTTCCAGTATAATTCAAATGCAATTCAAGGGGCTGTATAAAAGTTATTTTTATATCCCTCAGGAGAAGTTTTTTTTAAGATAAAAGGTACTCATATCCTGGTAATATGTTTGCAAAATTTCATAACGATCGATTGAGTAGTTAAAGTGTGAAGGCGTTGCAAAGAAACAACAAATAAACGGACATTCGCATTTATAATAATTAGGATTGCTTTAGGATCTCTTGCCTCGTACTTTCCCCGTTAGTATGAGCCTCTCCAAGTTATTAGCAGGTTTTCTTGCTACGTGTCCAAAGTAAGTCAAGATTCGCTGGAGGCATATGGTGGAGTCTTTTTGTCACCTTTAGTTCTTTCAGTATAGATATATCGGTCTTGAAAGCTGACCAGACAATGTACTTAATTAAATGCTACTATTAACGTCCAAAAGCTGTGAAAAGTGCTCCCGTACTTCCCTACTTATTTATTGAATATGGTGGTTTGCCGATTATCCGCAGATTAACTATGCTATTGATAGATATACTCATGTTCCTATTTCTGTTATTTCCGTTCGCTGCAACGCGGTGCATTTTGCTTTGAATACCGTTCCGAGCCTCGACAATACGTCAGTCAATATTTGTTAATTCACTCGATTCATTTATAGTTCGATTCCGATCGTGATGGAGTTTGGTCGTTCGCAAAACTGTCAACACGGTTAATAGAAAATTAATGTGTCTGACTAGGTAAATTGAAACTAAACTGTACTATATACTCGTATCTATCGTATCTAGGTATGCTATGGAAATTATGAGCTTTGAATCGGGCATAAAATACATATGCGAAGATTTAACTATCGCTAACACCTTACAGGGCCCTATACATTTGGGAATCTAAAAGATCACTGGCTACAAGTTTAAGAGGGCGGGCAAAGATCTTTTTCTGTTGACTTAATTTTAGAGGACAGATCGAAGCTAACTTACCTTGTTATTATGTAATTGGTCCCACGATTACCTTCTAGTAGATACTTTGTACTACAGCAACTTCAAAAAGACTGTACGTAATTCCTTACGTTTAGGTGCTAGTCAATCTCGATGTTCAAGTTCAGATGAGTAGACGATATGCAATTTGCTAACTTTGTTCCAGTACTGTGAGTCATATGGTCATTAGTTCCCTTATCATGATTCATAAGATAATACGTCTACGAAAAACCAAAGATTGAAATTTCAACACATTGAATGTTCCTGAGTAGGCATTAAAGACGTTTAGACCTAGATTTCTTGTGGCGTGTGAGTGTAATGTTATGAGTAATTCATAAACTTTCACATTACGTTACGGAAAAATATTGGGTCAATTCACGTCACACAGGTAACAACATAACTATGAGTCGTCACGCGTCACGCTATGATTCACACGAAGTTAATCCGCCATGCTAACATTCCAGGCTGACATTAAGAACTTACGTACATTTAAATTTTATATGACCTCTAGCTGTGTCCGGGGTTTTACCCGTGCTTATTTTAGTAAAGTAGCCTATGTGTCTTTTGGAAAAATGATCCTATCTGTTTGCCACATCTGATCCAGATCCGTTGATCTGGATACGGCAGCAGTTCTGGCGTGATTGAGTAAAAAACATCTTCCCATCCACCCATTGAGTAACAAACATTAATCTTGCATTTATAATGGTACAAGTCACATAAGAATATTGGTTGCGAAGCGTTTGCCTACTGCACGGCACTGCTCTCTTTTCACAGCTGAGGGAGGCGTGATGCCTATTTATTACGTCAGTAAATTGCACGTTAATCGGTAAATACGGTTTTTAAATAGATATAATATGGTTAGTAGTAACCGTAAATGAATGTATTAATTGTTACGTACAATGAGGAATCTTAATAGGTAACCTAAACTGTCTTATTGTAAACTTCTGAATGAGTGCGACGGGTCTTTGGATATAAACCATCTCACAATTAACGTTTTTAAGTATCAATCTTCAAAAATTTATTAATATATGACTTTTTTTATTATTTAAAATTTGACTCGTTTTGTATTGGTTTAGGATATATATTGCGATTCTATTGGATGTGATGTAAACATAGGCAAGCCTAATAAATAAATAAAATAAAAAATATTTGTCTGTTCTCATCTCATCATGTATGTTTTTCTTTCTAGGTGGATTGCCCCTTCATAGTATGCATGACTTACGCTTTCCACACGCCGGACAAACTCTGCTTCATCCTCGACCTGATGAACGGCGGCGATCTCCACTACCACCTCTCGCAGCACGGCGTCTTCAACGAGGCTGAGATGAAGTTCTACGCGGCTGAAGTCATATTAGGTAAACTGACTTTTCAGATCGAACGATATCAAATAATATTTAGTTACTTATAGTATTGGAAAATTAAGGTGGTAGGACATATTGTGGTTCTACTCCGGTGACCCCATCGCAATACTCTGCCTAATATTTGTATATCTATTTCTGCCTAATAACAGCAGTTACATATTAAGTGCTTCTGTGTTCTGATTCATAGACCGTAGCAAGATAAAACTTACGTATACAAGAGTATCCAACTTAATTCTCAGGGATAGCAACGTATCTGTGGCCGACCTCACGTAAAAGTGGCCACTACAGCTCATAAACATCAATAATGACTCCCAGATAGGTTTGAAAACCTGATGTCCATAGAATTTTCCATTACCCTAAAAACTAAATTATAATCTTTCGTATAAGTGTGTCTCTGTCCCGCAAACAAAAAAACAGTAGCGATTAACTGATGTCATAAATCAGAAATAGTAAACTTGATACTGTCACTGCCAGTAGGTATAGAGTATTTAGTACACTAGGTACTTATATTTATCATATACAAGTGTGATAAAAAGTTTTTCAAGCTCTGTAACCGAAGGTTATCAAGATGTGAACACAATTAAACAAGACGGGTGATTGTGTGGTGTGGGAAAATATTTTTTTACACTGGTAACACCCGGTTTTTAGAACAAGTGAGCGATAAATGTTAATTATAGACGACTTACGAGGCGTTATAATGAGTAACTGTGTTTAAGACTACATTACAAATTTTCGTACATTAAAAAATAACATGCTCATTTTGACGAAGAATATTTTTTCATACATTCTTTTACTAAGTTTTAAATCATACTTTTTTAATCTTTATTTGATGATTTCAGTTAAACACTTCTTGTTCTAGAGTTGGATAAAACAGTAATTAGGCTTACATTACATTAAAGTGCTAATTGTGAAGTGTACGTATAGCTTCAAAAAAAAGTTTAATGTGATTGTCCACATTCAAAACCTTGAACATTTTAAGACCATATTTATCAAAATATAATATTAAAATTAGGTCTTATAATGGATATATACAGGGCACATTAAAAAAGCATCCTACCGATGAAAACAAGCTACCTAACCAAAATAAATGTGCCAAATTTGTACAGTTTAAATTCGTTGGGTTATATATAAACTGGCATTGGAACAGAAATAGTAACCTGAACTGTATTAAGAATGAACTTTTATGAGGTTTTATGAAAATTTTTATTCAATTTTATGATAGGGGGACGATATACAAAATGTGTACTTTTATTTTTTTTAATCTTTCAAAATACAATACTTCTTTTTTCCTTCAATGGATTCGTTTTAAAGTTACATCAGTTATTGAATGACGCCTCATGGTATAAAACAATGACCTGCTCATGAATAATTTCTTACAAGTTTTGCGCTGTTCACTTTAAAAGCAAATAGCCTCTTGTGGGGTTTTCCGTTACGCAGATATTTAAATATCTGCATCTCCGTAGTGTAGTTTTGTAGTTTATAGGTACAACTTAAAGGAAAACATATTAAAATTGTCAAATATGTATTAAACATACACACATATTTAATATATGACTTTTGTGCTTTATTGTGCCAAATTCGGGTAGTTTGTGAATACGAAGTAATATTTTACGATTTATGACAAAGAGTTTATTATAAATATCGTATCGATATAAACGCTTCACAAAACGCTATCACACTCATAGCCTCACAGTAGGATTTTCTCCTATGTCGCGGGTGCCGTGGACACACGAATACGAATGTACAAACATCCAGACCCAAGACAGAAATCTAAATTCCTTATTCAGATGTCTGTCTGGTCGAGAATCGAATTCGGGTCCTACTGCGCATAAGGCCGGTATGGTAACCGCTGCGCCACGCGCGTCGTTAATATCGACTATAAATATGTATAATTATCGTAACGATATATTATTATGTATATAATAACAATACACTGTTTTGTTCCATAGGTTTAGAGCACATGCACAAGCGTCACATAGTGTACAGAGATTTGAAGCCCGCCAACATTCTTCTGGACGAGCACGGCCACGTGAGAATATCCGATCTGGGCTTAGCCTGCGACTTCTCCAAGAAGAAGCCCCATGCCAGCGTGTAAGTTAATAGGATTATTGTATTATTTTTATATAGGTTATGAAATACTGTTGGCAATAAAGTTACATATAGTCCGATAAGTTTTTGTGCGTGTGGAAATAAAACAATGGTGTGTGTGTGTGTGGAAGGGGAATAATAGCCATCTTCGTGTTGCTAGGTTGTCAAAACTATCTAAGTGCAAAGTTTGAATTATTGAAATTATCAATTTTTAAGTTATTTTTATGTCACTTCATTGACGAATTAACATGAGATCTAGTTAAAAAATCGTAATTTTATCAAACTGACGTAAATATTAAAAAGGACTACTTACTATGTGGGGATTACACATTACTACACGGGGATATTTAAAATCTGAAAGTTTCAAATTCCCCAATTGACGAAACTGACATCAAATGAATTCCCATAGAAA
The DNA here is from genome assembly GCA_018251915.1 of Urbanus proteus proteus. NCBI lineage: Eukaryota > Metazoa > Arthropoda > Insecta > Lepidoptera > Hesperiidae > Urbanus > Urbanus proteus. Next base: position 17,919 of record DWPV01000355.1, on the reverse strand, counting down.
ATAGAGCATAGATAATGACGAAAGCCGCCACAAGTACATTTAAGTTTATCAGATGATGGATCAGCGATTTTAAACATTATTCTGACTACCGCCCACTTCAATCAAATTTTTTTTTCATACCACCGTTTTTTTTATGATAACCCATTTAAAAATTTAAACAGGCAATAAACGGAACACAAATGAGATCATACTAATCAATTGTCCCTTCCAGCGGCACCCACGGCTACATGGCCCCCGAAGTGCTCTCCAAGGGCACCGGCTACGACTCCTCCGCCGACTGGTTCAGCTTCGGTTGCATGCTGTACAAGCTGCTGAAGGGCCACTCACCCTTCCGCCAGCACAAGACCAAGGACAAGCACGAAATAGACAGGATGACTCTCACTATGGTAAGTATTAACTTGATGTCTATTGTACTAACCTGCAGCGCTCACGAAACCGATTCTGACCGATCGTCAAATTGTTGCGACACTAGCGCCAGATGAGTTTGATTTTGTGTGGTTATTAGGTGAAGTAATTGGAATCTACTAAACGAAGTCATGTAAACTTGTTGTTTAAATGTTTAATATGACATTTGATCAAAACGAATTATAACGAAATTGTAACGGTGCCGTTAATGATACATAATGTTTCAACGTTCTTTTAAGAGGAGGATATGACGTCATGTTATACAGATTGGATTGTAATTGGATTAGAATTGACATTGGTTTTGTGGGTAGCACTGCTGTCGTGTGTATATTTATGACATGTGTGGTAATTTTACCCGACTGCAATAGTAGGGTTAAGTTTCGAGTGTATGTATGTATGTCTGTTTGTTTATTTGGCATGGGTTATGGACTAAATGGCTTAATTGACTTTTGTAGTGTCGTAAGATACCTCTTGGTATAGGAGTAACACTGGGCACATAGAAATTTAAAACAAAATGGCAACTAATTTGCTTTTTTTTGGTTCAGCTTAGTCGTTCTTAATAACATGTACTCTTGCTTTTAATAACTTGGTATTATAATTGACATATGCTAACTACACTAAAAGATAATAATCATCTCGGTGTTAGTTTTTATAATTGTACCATTTTTCTAACCAACTACTTGTTTCGATTAAAGTATGCATATTTATGATACATGCATGACATGCAGTGAGTTCCAGGTTCGATCCCCGGGCAGACAGATCTGAATGATACATTTAGATTTCTGTTCCTGGTCTGGTTATTCGTGTGTGCGTTACTTTGTATGTCCATGGCACTTACGACACAGAAAACATCCTAATGTAGCGTTATATGCATAGAAAGCATTTTTCAATGCATATGTATCTTATATCTCCTGATCTTAAACATATCGAATGAACTGTTCGTTCTTACTGGTAGCTGCTAAGGCGCCCGTCAAGGACGGAATCACGTCTTCAATAGAAATACAATACGTTTCAGAATGTCGAACTGCCGGAGTCGTTCAGCCCGAGCTTGAAGAGTCTTCTGGAGGGGTTGCTGCAACGGGACATCAATAAGCGGCTGGGTTGCAAGGGACGAGGGTAAGGATATTTTGTTAATAGTTACTGGTATATGAGCATCGTTTGAGCTGTTATGTAGTCTAATAGTATAATTTACTGTGGTAAGGCAATTGGGATTTAATCTTCATAATACAGAACTTAAAATGTTTGTAAATTGGCTTCTCCGTCTGAGGTCCGAGTTTCTAATGCCTGGCAAGGCAAGCACCACGAAATTTTCAAAATTTTGAGACGATATTTGTTTTAACGGTAAAGAAGAACATCGAACTAAAATAAATAAAAAAGGTGTGTGTCTACCAATCCACACTAGGCCTGTGCGGTAGGCTATCGGCTAAGCCCCAATGTGTAATAATTATGAAATTTTAGCTTTTGTCAAAATCGGCCTCGGCCTCTTTTGTCAAAACTCCTTGACCATCCACGCACATTTCCAAAATTCACCCAATGTACAGGTAATTCAGTAAAATGTGAAAGACTGTTTGTTATATTTAGTAAACAATGAATGTTATGTAACGGAAACATTAATTGGCGCCATCATTTTCCCCTTAATTGGTGATAATTGATCATGAACCATTGTGCAATTTCATAATGATATCGTACTTCTCATTTATTTTTATGAGTAAACGTTTTAATTTTCCTCTCATCTGTCATTAAAGCGTCATATTAAATTCAAAGAAAAAAAATTCAAATTTCTTACTAGTAATTCCTTTTTTGTAGGAAATTATATGTATATAAATTTTATTAAATATTTGATTATAACGTTCAAGAAACTTTATTGGCACAGTCTCATGTAGTAATAGTTTCTATGGGCCTTAGTAGCCTGATATAAATTAATTGAATATAGATACTTTATAAAAATCTTTTTACAGATTTTCATATTACTCACGAATTGTACTTATTTGATGCACTTATTTATATGAAAGTCAAATCAGTGGAAGCCATCCTGGCTTGGTCGAATTTCAAGTAGGCCAACACTATAACCTAATGCCGAAACACTCCAATTCTAAGAGGAGAACTGTGCCCAGCATTGGGACAATAATTTAATAAGTATATGGGATGCCAATAAATTAAATTAACAATATGAAACACATTAAATACATCAGGCGCATTCCATCCAATTTTTTAATTTCTACAGGAATGAATGAACGAATTTAATCGAATGCTTAGTTACATTACATTCAAGGATGAATGTTTTTTTACTGTCTCCACAGTTACATTACGTACAAGATTACGTTACATAGTATAAAACAAAGTCGCTTTCTCTGTCCTTATATCCCTGTGTATGCTTAAATCTTTAACACTATACAACGGATTTTGATGCGGTTATTTTTTTAATAGATACGAGTGATTGAAGAGGAAGGTTTATATGTAACTAGTATTTACCCCGCGGCTTCGCTCGCGCTAATGAGTACATTCGCACAAAGAGCCCGTAGGTATCAAAGTGTGTTTTAGGTATAAAAGTTACCTTTCTATCCCTCGGGAGTAGTACTTTTTTCGGGATGAAAGGTAGTTTATGTCCTTTTCTGGACCTGTTACTATGTCTGTGCAAAATTTCATAACGATCGGTTGAATAGTTAAAGCGTGAAGGCGTTACAAACAAACAAACAAACAAACAAATAAACGGACTTTCACATTTATAATAATTACTAATAATAGGATTTAACGGGTGCGAAGCCGCGGTCAAAAGCTAGTCGTTAATAGCACAATCACACGTTCCAGCGCGGACGAGGTGAAGGAGCACGTGTTCTTCGCTGGCATCGACTGGCAGCAGGTGTACCACCAGAAGTACACGCCGCCGCTGATCCCGCCGCGCGGCGAGGTCAACGCGGCGGACGCCTTCGACATCGGCAGCTTCGACGAGGAGGACACTAAGGGGATCAAGGTATGGGAATGAATGAATGAATCAATCTTGTATTCAAAATGATTTTGTGAATGTTGAACGCTGAAAGGAGCAGGACACTAAGGGGATTAAGGTATGGGAATGATTGAATGGATCAATCAATCTTTTCTTCAAAATGATTTTGTGAATGTTGAACGCTGAAACGAACATGTGTTATTCGCGGTATGAATGGATGGAATCAATCAATAAATTGATGATTCAATTAAAATTGAACAATATGACAAGAACGTTGCAGCTATATAAATTAAATTTAATAATTATATTGCTGTATTCATGCGTTATTTTAACTTTAGTTTTTGTGACCGGCCTAAAATTGGCTCTGACTTGTTTACATCTGATAAAATCTGGATATGGTAAAATACTTATCAAACCACTAGCATAAAGTGATATAATATATGTTAAGTATTTAATAAACTACTATTTTAATGAATTATTATTCATAAATATATAAATAACTTATTATTTTATGAATAGATAAACTAAACATATGCCTTTATCCCACAGTTGACCGAAACAGACCAAATGCAATACAAGGACTTCCCGCTGGTGATCTCGGAGCGTTGGCAGTCCGAGGTGGCTGAGACGGTGTTTGAGACCATCAACCAGGAGGCGGACAAGATGGAGCTCAAGAAGAAGGCTAAGCAGAAGCAGAAGTTCGATGCTGATGAGAAGGGTAGGTTATTTAATACCACTTTAAAATAAAATCCATAGCCAATACACTGAAGTAATTTTTTCTAAAAATAATATCACCTCTAACCTCTACAAGAGCATGCCCAAAAAGTAGTATAATTAGTGGTGGAACTTTTATTAGGTAATTGCTCATGAAGGATCATAGAGGCAATAATTTCTATTTTAGGGTTCTATGTGATTTCATACGAAGGGAAAGTACCCAACTTGTTAATAAAGTTACTTAATTCTCCATTACCTGAAATACACAAAAAAAGTTTCTTTATAAATATTAATGTTACAGAATCGGATTGTATTCTACACGGCTACATAAAGAAGTTGGGCGGTCCGTTCGCAAGCGCGTGGCAGACGCGCTACGCTAAGCTGTACCCCAATAGACTGGAACTACATCTGGAAAACAGTGCTAAGCCTGAAATGATACTGCTGGACACTGTCGAGGAAGTCTCCTCTGATCTGGTGTCCATTAAGGGCGAGCAGTGCATCGTGCTCCGAACTAGGAATGATACGAAAATCGTGCTTACTAATACTGTGAGTAGAGTTGATCACTTGATTTTATCTTTGTAGTAAGAATTGTTTATCATGTATAAGAAAAAATTGCAATTTAATTGGCTGGTGAAATTGTAAGCTAGTTGCTGCTGCCTAGCTGTATGCTTTAGCTAGAACGTACATAAAACATTACGTTTGCACTCCACAGGCAAACGCAATTAGAATTCCTACTCGTATCCACTTATATTCGTAATAATGGACTCGCTTATTGTTTTAACTTTAAAGTGTCTTGTAATAGAAGTTTCTAATTTACCCCTATTTTAATTTCATTGGTAAACATCAAAAAACTTGGTAATACTTAAAAAGATCGCATTTCGACTGCAAATGTATATAACAAATGTTGCCCAGCTAATTTCTCGTACATTTTTTCCAGGACGAGATCGGCTTAAAGGAATGGGCGCTGTCCCTGCGCTCCGCTCACAAGTGCTCCCAGGAGCTGCTCGCGTCCATGGCCAAGAAGGCGGGCAAGATATACGGCACGGACGGCGCGAAGGAGGTGCCCGCGCCCGCGCGCCCGCCGCCGCCCGCCGCGCCCAACGGCAACTAGCACGAGCCCGCGCCCAACAAGGGCGCGAAGATGTTCCGCCGCTCAAAGAGCGCTGCGCAGCTCATCAAGTGAGCGGAACGTGACGCACCCGTCGCTCGGCGCCGCCCCCCTTCGCTGAACCGCCCCGTTTGTGAATGCTCCGGAGTAAACGCTCGATGTGTACCGCTTCGATTGGAATGCACCGGAATAAACGCTCGATGTGTACCGCACTGTTTGGAATGCTCCAGAGTAAACGCTTGTCGCGCTGTCGCTCGTTTGCAACAACGCCGTTGGACGACGGTACTCTTGTTACGCTGAGACGTTTTATGTTCGTACTTGTCGGTACCGCACCGTAAACGTTTACAATGCCTACGCTGAAGAATAATCGTTTGCAGTGCATTGTCGCTCGTTTGCAACGTCTATGCTGGTTGAGAGGAACGTTGTCTACGCTGGAGAACTAGTTTGTTACGCACTGCCGCTCGTTTGCAACGCCTACGCTGGACAACAGCACTCTTGTTACGCGCTGTCTCTACATTTACGATGTTTGGCAACCTTAGTGCGTTTGAAAGATTTATTTGTACATGAATGCCGCTCACTGCCGATGATGCTGAGGAAGATGAATATGCTTATTAAGCATAGATTTGTACTCGTACGCGCACTGCCAATGATATCGGTTAAATTGAATAAAAGTTGCCGAAAAACTCGATTACAATTGCAAAAGATTAATCGATGTATTATGCCCAAACGAATGAGATATTGCGAAGAATATATAGAATCAAACAGATATCGAATAGAAATAAAATATCGTATTCTTTTCAAATTTAACAAATCGGCCTAGCTCGAGTTGATCGCCGATAAACTAGTAGAGTACAGAATGCTATAAATGGAGTTACATAGCTATTTATCTACCTCAAGTCGATAACTGTGCATCGTTCTTTATATTGCACTGCCTCGATTGAACGGGTGCCTTATGCATTGCAATAATAAACGCGTAAAACTACACTACTTAAGTGCATTGGACACTACAAGATAATGTACTATGACTTCCAATACTATGTCAAGATGACAAATATATGCAGTCTGTGTAGAGTCGACTGTTCTCTTTGTTACTGTAATGACTAATAAGCGTTTCAAATATTACAACGTCTCTAATAAGTGTGTTTTTGTACGTCTTAATACGCGTTGCATCACGGAATACCTATTGTAATAGGTTAGGTATCAGTGTGTAAGCACACTACCTCAATTCGACAAAAGTATGCCTTATTACCATGTAGTGCCTCGATTGACATTATTTCCTATAGCGGATTTATTTACGTCTTGTTATATTAATAACTTTATTCATTATATATTTGTCACAGGGAACATGAGGTTTGAAAAATAAGGTCCCATTCAGAGCTATTTACTATTACTTAGTTAGCTATTAATTTTTAGATCAAATCTCAATAAGGACTTCTTGAACTACAAATGAGCTTGTAGGTAACAGTTGATAGCTCTTAAATGGAACTATGCCCTCACTGTATTACTATATTGACTATATCCAGATATAGATAAATATGTGCTTATAAAATTACCCAATATTTGTGTACTTATAAGTGCAGTGCCTCTTGTGAAATGCCAATTCTTAAATATAGTTTGAAACGTTTATAGTCTTCCTAATACCGATGCATCAAATTAGTGATTAGAGTTACAACAGCTAAGTGAACAGTGCTAAAAGTTAAGTGTCGATTTTTATATTCCGACGATCGAGAATGCTTCGTAGATTGCTAGTGTGTGCCCTTTAGTGCAAGAATCGTCAAGACTTCGAGGACGTTGCGGTGCGTACTTTATATATTTTTATCTTTTATTAGTGAACGAAGCAAAATACAATTTCTTAAAAGTATTCGCTTCAGCGTGTGTGGGCGGAGCAAAATGCTATGCTTTGCGACGTGGTTTTATACCATTTGGGGGTAAAATATGGACAATGAGCGTGAAAACGCCTTAGTAGTATAATGTTTCGTTCGAGTAGCACCCGTCGCGGTGCCGTAGCGGGCCGTAGCGCCGTAGAGAGCTCACCGCTCGTAGTGCTAAGGACTATAGCCACTATTAGGACTGCCAATTATTACTAAAACGAATGCTGTTCGCATTTTTATTATTGTTGGACGAATCGTGATAGGACCGAACAAATTTATTAATAAAATGTATAAATAGAATTTCTTTTACCTACAGTGATTTTTCGATTGTGGATAATAATAAAAACTTTTGTAATTGTTTGCACCTATTGAATTTTGTAATTATTAATGTAATGTTCTGGATGTTGTATTTAACTATGTGGTAGGTATTGTAAAAATCTAATAACGTATAAATCGAGTAGTTTAACGTAATTATTACCTATATGTGTTTGTGCAATAGATCGAGAATACAAAATTATAACTTTAATGATCACATTAAAAAATTAGAAAAATCTTGAAAATTTAATGCGATCGAATTAATATATTATAGAAAGCTTCAATTTAATCGATTTACATGTAATTAGAGACTCTAGCACTTCGGTTATATTTCTGACTATTGCACGTGTATAAAATAATTTATGAAATTCCTTTTATGTTATACCTGGTGGCTCTCTTGTGCAATTTTATTAATTTTATATGTTCCTTACGTGAACTGTAATCGCGGAACAACACTATTTATTGAATGGTACTTAAATGTTACAATTTTTCCATATGTGTTAATCAGCTGTTTTAATTAAGTTTCAGCATTATTTATTCAAATAGATACCTGTGTAAGTAGGTGTATTAAAATCTCTTTTCATATAATATATAGAGGCAATACTTTTCTAACAACATTTAGGTGTGGTTAATAATAACAATAGTTGTAAAGTCAATATTTAGAGAAATTTTAAACAACTTTTATGTCCATGAATTTATCTGGGAATTTATTTTAGTACATACATATTCCATAGACAATTTTTGTATCTTGTCCAAAAAGGCGTTTGTATGTTTTATAACAATGCAATTTCATTTCAATGTTTCGTGTCTGATGCAGATTTAGTGGTTTGTTTTTCCGAAAGCTACGATATGTTTATGTGTTACAAGTGTTAAGGTATTAAGTGTAGCACTTTTTCATACATTTACTATGTCAATAAGTACTCAATTACTTTCGATATGAGAGAGATATGTGCCCGAGGTATGTAGTAATGAAGTCTGATTGGACTAACTTCTGGATTTGCGTGCACGGGTATGTAGGTAACAGGGTGGGCAGTTATTTTAAATTAAAAATTTAAAGTAACGAGTTTACTTGTAATGTTAAAGATTTGTAAAAAAATATGATGCAATAATTATTCATACTTATTATTGTAAGTGGATCTATTATATCCATAGTACACCCCTGTAGATTAATTATGTATAATGAATAAGTCTATATTTCATTAGTAATTGAGATTACAAGGAGTTATGCGTATGATGGAATACTGTGTTATTTGCGATGCAACAATACCTTAGTAATAATCATACAATACAAATGTATGAGAATCATATGCAAACAAATATAACGCTTATTCCTCTGGACATACGTTTGTTACACTGGTTTACAGTAAAAAAAATCTATAAAATCCTATTCCATTCTATCTCCTGTTGCATCGCATTTAGTACAGCTTTTAAGTCTATGGCTTTAAAGTGAAGTGAACTTTATATAATCTAATGGAATCATATTACAAATTTTAGAATGTCGACTTAATCGACAAATAAAGTGAGATTTAGGCCATAACTTGTGAATGTGACTGCAATGCTTTAGTTCAACTTAGGTAGGTATAATTTGTACTCTAGTGAGCATTTAGTATAGTGTATAACAATACAACATCAATATGGACTCGCTAATAATACATACGGTTAAGTATTTTAATGAAACGTATTTTATGTGTACATGTACACTTAAATGCTCACAATATAGGTATAGTTTAAGAAATATTCTTAGTGTCGTGTAGGCGTTTATCCTAGAACATAGGGTAGAGAAAGATCCTATGTATTTTAAGACTACTTAAATCAACTCTTCCCTGAATTAATATTGTTAATAAATGATTCCACGGTAAATAAAAAAACAGGATAATTTTATTGTTATTGACTTTTAAAATATATATATCGCAATTACAACTTAGTTGTTCTCCAATTAAATGTGGTTATTTTCATTTAAATAATAATTATAAGATGTTAATGTTACTTATAATTTTCATAAAGTTGACTTCCCCTGCATTAAGAATTTAAAATGAAATCATGGAAACTATAGCATAATTATATTGAACATTTCTAAACCCTTATCAAAGCAATAATTTCAATCGATTATTATTTTAATGGAAATGTGATAAAAGTCTGTCAATGACTGATAATTATAATATAAAGAAGGTTACAGTTTCCTGTTTTGCTTATATCAATAATATAAATTTTGCAAAGATTAGAAACTTGACATTTGATAAATAACCTGTTTAAGTAATATCAGGATTTAAAGAAAACAATTTAATTCGGCTGTTTTCGGCAGTATTTGGCTTTATGTATTTTACTATTAAATAACCAGTGAATAATAGTTTTATCTTGCTTATATAAATAGTCTTAGTAACTAACTTGATAACTATTCTGCAGGAATTTTTGGTACAAAAATATTCTTCCCTTCCCTATGACAATAGATTTAATATTACATTTATTGGAATTTAAGTCTTGCAATGAATTATTATTAAATTTAAATATGTATATATTTTAATGTTATCCTTTACTACTATGATTTTGTGTCATAACTATAATTATCTTAAATAAGATATCAAGTTCTAGATGCTAGTCAATTGAATTTACAAACGGAATTAATTGATTGATTTTTTAAGTAAAATAAAAATGTAATGCTATTTAACAGTTTGAGCAGTATTATAGGTTAGTTATGTGATAAAATCATTCTATCTAATGTGATAATTTATTGTTTTAATGTGTGCATATTTTCATTTCGGACTTGTGATTTCTTCTGTCAGATTTGTATGTGGATACTATCAATAATTTAATTGTTTCGCTTCTCTGGTTTTCTATTATATTGCTATGGTATTAAGTTATATTTAAAAATACTATTGCTAGTAACTTAGCCATTTAAAATCACAGTAATCTAACTATCATTTTTGAAGCAGTTGAAGGCCAAAATAGAAATTGGATATTCTCAACATTCCTATATGCCAAATTAGTTGTAATAGTGTTTGAATGATAATGCATTTAAGATTTCTTACTTATAGTTATTATATATATATATGTATATTGCTTCGCAAAAATATTCTGCACTATAATATTGTTTAAGTTATACTTGAGTTGGCAGTTTAGATGTTACTAGGATTAAAGTTAGAAGGGACAGATGGCTAGATCTGCATCAGACTATGGGTTATATCGTACATACCTCTGTTAGAAATATTTTTATTGTAAACCTACCTTATGTGTAGTAAATTGTTTATTTAATCATGGTGCTGTTTTATTTTACTTTTAAGAGGCCAATATCATGAAACATGTATATTCTTGTACATAAAAATGTAAATATCACATCAAAAACACTTTATATTGATTCAGCTTGTAGCTTGTACTCATTGATTCATTGACATTGATAGATAGATAGATATTATGCAAACTGAATTAACCTCGTTAAATTTAAAATAAAAATAATTAAATGGCATTAATGTCGATTGATTAGTGCCAAATTAATCAAAGTGACAATGTTAAACAATATTTACTTACAAACAATAAATTTATTTTAAGTAACATGGATTCAGACGACGTAATATTTTATTCATCACTACTTTTATGTGTCTCGCTGGCTACCTATTATAAGAAAATAGAAGACAAACAAAGCAAACGAAACTATGGAACTGGATTGGGCGTACTGGTGGCATGTTTGATATGCGGCCATAGTATTTTACACACAATGTTAATGGTCTGGGGTAATATTGTTATAATTAAATGCTGTGATAAACGGTGAGTTTAAATTGCTAGAATGAAATAAATATAAGCTTTATGAGTTCTATGTGAGATGATTACACATTGTCTTGTTACTTTTGAGGATTAATCCTACCATAGTAGTGTGCCCGTGTCGTTGGGCCCGTCCGTCTTTGGTGGCACCATTCATGGCAACATCTTATGTCCTAAATCTTTACAATTTCTATGCCTATGATTTGCAGATACGTGCACCAAATAAGTCTTGCATACACTTGGCTGTATTTGTCGTATATACATTGGAATCTACAAAAGAACCTTTACATAATATGGCTTCATCAAACGATAGCGTTGAGGCTGGTAGGATTGGCGTTTGAAATCAGTACGTACCAGAAATTAAAAGTGGATCCAACAGGGACGTCGGCTATAAAACCATATATAGACAATGAAAGTTTAAGTACTGATCCTAGTGCTGGTGATATAATTTCATACGCTTTTTACTTTACTGGAATACATAAAGGTAAATATGTAATAGTCTATTCAGAAAACAAAGGTATTATTTTGCAATTTATCATGATAGTAACAAAAATTTAAGATATTTTTTGAAGTCAGAATAGCATCCCGATTATACTGTATCCTCTGAACTCAATTTCATTAGAAAAATGTTTATTACATCTCATAATCTATAATCTTGAAATTTCAAAAGTAAAAATGAGTACCATAATACCAAGTTTTACTTGACAAGCCGAATAAAAATCAAAATAGGTATAGGTTAGCAAAAATGAATGTTTTCTAAAATTTATTATAGGACCATACTACCGTTGGAAGGTGTTTGAAGATCATTTTAATGCACCGTTTGGAACATTAGGCGATTGCAGAATTATTACGGAACAGAAACTGAAAAAGGCATTTGCGTGTTCTCTAGGATACTTATTGTTGCGAATGAAATATTCTCCCCAAGTAAAGTGTCCTTCTTATTTAATCATGGTTGATAGTTTTTTGGTTTAAACAAATAAGTAAAATTGAACGGTCCGGTTGTTCATCAAAAATAATACATTTTTGATTAAAATATTTTCACAACAATTGATAAAAAGATAAAACTAGTTTTATTTTTATTTATTTGTGCAAGCTTGAAAAGAAAAACGATTAATCGACTTCTCCTCTAATGTTTTGTTTCAGATGTACTATGAAAAGGCATTTTACGTGAGCTACGGCTCGGACTTTCGCTTCTTGTATAACATACCACAGCTTACCATGTACTTCCTGATGTACCAGATAGTGATGTTACTGTGTACCAGTGTGTGTACTGAGGCAGGATTTGGGGTGTATCCAGCGAAATGCGTACCAATACCAGGTTTAGGGCCTTCAACTCGGTTCAGCTTACTGAAGTTGGCGTTAGTAGCTTTATTTTTATCGATCTACTACCTAGTAGATACCTATAATTGGTTATACCTATAACCGGTTATTTAGTACAGTGTTGTTCAAATTATTTCTTGGTATGACCCCTTTAGTCCTACCTACCTATATGAAAATTTACCTATATGAAACCGATATGAAGTTTTTATGATATTTACCGATATGAAAATTTTGCAATCTACGGGATGCTTTGCGGTTTTTAGCGTTTATTTTATTACTATAATCCATACATTTTTATTTATTTTCGTAATTAGGAATGTACCCATCTCTTTAATTACTTAATAAGTAAGTTTAGACTCTGTTTTCATTTTCTATGTACTTTATATGTATCATGAGTCATACATCATTCAATCATTTACATTTTTAAATGGATTATCAGAGCTCGTACACCTGCGGTTGCTTTGGAAGAAGAATACAATTTTTCCATGCTGAAATGTTTCAAAAACGATAAACTGCTGTTAGGACCAAGGATGAAAGATACTACTATACGCAGTTGGGATATGCCTACACGTTTTTGGTTTTGGGCTAACATGTATAAGAACTTTATAAAGGCCAATAAAGAAGTTAGGTATGGAATTTATTAAAGTTATATCTAGAAATCTATCCATTGAATCAAATTAGCATAGATGTAGTTTCAATGAAACTGGATTGAATTAATTAGAAGGATTGATAACTTCCATGACTAGAAAGAATGGGAATAATACTGATCAAGATCCACTACACAAGAGACACTACACGGCTCCCACACATTTTATTTCATACGAGTATTATATTCTAATAGTAGATATAATAATGATATTAGTAATTTTACAGAAGTGCGTGTTCATTCGTGGCATGGAGTATTTGGGTCGGTCCGTCCATACCACAGATCATCATATCTTCGACGCTTTGGGTGTATGTGCATTTGGAGTCAGAGTACTGTGAACTATATGACACAACCGGTTCGGTAAATAGTTTTTACTTGTATTTAAATACATAAGGGAGCGTTCTAGTATCACGTGGGTTCCTAAGTGTTATTCCGTTAATTTCAGGAGCCCTCCCCACACTTTAAAAGAAAATGTAAGAGAGATTTTGACCACCAAATGGTAAGAGATTTATAATTATACCTTACGTATGATTTTTATAGACTGTTTATTGAAATAAAGTACCAAATACTTGAACGCCCCCGAAGTGGTTTATTTTTTATTTAAAAAGTGATTACATTAAGGCGTATATCTGCATTTTCATAATGGACCCAAGGATATGTAAAAATAAGTAACAATGTAGGTATTCGTTATGACGCTCTCTATGTTTAAAATCAACTTCCAAGAAGGAGATTTACAATTCGTTTCGTTTTTGTATAACATTGAAGCTGAAAATCAGCCGAAATAGAATCATATTCTTATCCGAGGGCGGACGTAGATACCTTCCTATTTGTAAGGTTGAGGTCTAAGGATGAAAACACAGCCACAGTACCGTTCCATGATTTTCACTCAGTGGAATATTTGCAACGCTGTGAACTTCCACAATTTATTAAATAAAGTAATATTTTATGTCTTTGTAATGTATATGTAATCTTTTTTATTTCCAGATGAAAATCCCATGGGACATCGGTTTCTCAATAATGCGAGTGTTTTGCCTAATTTACTTGGCCCCGTGCCTTATAGTTCACGACACTGCCACCGTGCTGCGGTACTATAACTCTATATACTGGATATATCACTTTTTCTTATTATTCCTGATTGTCGCGGCCATTGGCATATTTAAACTGAGGGACAGTTTGGTGTAAACATTTACATTTTTTAACTATTGTGTTTATATTTTCCTTAATGATTTTATATAAATAAATTCGATGACTTCTTGGTTCATATGCGTTTTTTTTAATTTAATTTAAATTAATTATAGGAATTAATTGGCGAACTAACACAGTACCACATATAATTTTGGTTGCTAACCACTAAGTATAACAAAGATATTAATAATATGATAAGAACAAAAAACTTCAAATTACATCATAATATTTTATTGCCATTTTAAATTGCTATATACTTAATGTAGATATCAATTATAATATTTGCAACAACACTGTTAAACTTCAAACTAAATGCACAGCAATCAATGGTATAGTTTATTTAATTACATATAACGATAACAAATGAATAAACAATTACACATTCATATCATTAGTTATTTATAATATAGAACATTTCTGTTTTACAACGTGTCAATAATATGTAATAGTTTCCATATACATAATAATGTAATAGTTTCCAGAACTTTATACGATATATCTATATCTGGTCTTATTGAACACTTTAAATTAACATGTTTTGGTTTATTTATTAGAAAATTTGCTAGCTTATACAACATTTGATTAAATTATAATTCTACTTTGGAATTGATATATTTCTAGTGAGAATAAAAAGTACCGACATTTTTTAACACATCACAATATTTAGGTACATGTTCTAAAGAACATTAAAATTAACTATTTATATATTAGGTATTATTATTGTCTATGTTTATTCCAGTAACATTTTTTTAAAATCGAACCAAATATTTAAAATAATATTTTTAAAACCCTTACGTTTAATTATATAATAATATAACAATATAAGAAAATAAATATATGAGGTTATTTGCATTATGATTATAGTTATTTATTCGAACATTTCACGACTCATAATATCTAACTCAAGATAACAAATGACAATAAAAAAGCATCAACAAAAATTCATAAAACCAGCACCAGCAATAATATTTAACTATTAAAATAATCATTAACAATAAAAATAAAACATAATTGCAAATATTTTATTGTATCACAGATATGCCTAACAATGGAAGACTATTTTCTGGTCAGATATTAAATTTACCTCCATACATAATTACACACTATTAATCAACTGTAGTCAACACACACATACACGAACAAGATTTTTTTCAGAATCGCAATAATTTGAATTCAGCAGTTTAATTCACTTATATTTGAAAGAGCCAATCTCCTGAGGTCCTATAAATTCTTAAAAACAAGTGACGCTTTACATGATCATGAATTCCATCTTATGGGAAGAGTAACCAATCCCAAATAAGACTGAAATTTTGACTTCGACCACAGCGTCCCGTAATTGGCAAGTTCGAATAAACAAAAAAGTTCTACCAATAATTCGTAAGACAGAGTTCTACGGATGGATACATTATAACATAAATATATTTAACAAACAGCTATGTTTTTAACACAGAGTTATAAAAAGTATTTATTATCGCATATATTTTAAAAATTGGTAATTTTCTTAATCGTATTACTAAGTATGTCGTACAGGGAATAATGAACATAGTTTATATTACTAATAGGTAAATACGTAAGATACTTTGCGGGATGTTTGTTATTAATAGATTACTATGATTTATCTACAAAATGGGACAGCACATAAAATATTATTATCATATGATAAACGTCAAGCACTTTGTGGTACTTTGTTTACAGATTATGCTCTTTTATCTTATAACAGAATAGACATACATACGTGTAACATATATCTGTGTATAGCAAATTTACGGCTTTGTTATGATCTCTCCAACATTCAAGATTTGTAAAAGTAATTAATCGTAAGTGGAAAAAAGGATCATTAAAATGTGACATCTGATTAACCGTAATAAACCTAAAAAGATAAAGTATTACACGATTTACTGGTAAAATGGTAGGTACCATCGTTACTTGTATGATAATTTAAATGACTTTTATTTATGTATATTCATGCTCCTACTTGCTAATACTAGTATTATTTATTTATAAGAATAGTTCATATATTATATTATGCGTATCAAAGGAAACCTTCCCAAAAATACAATTGTTTGGGTACTTTTAAAATATTTTTTTATATATTTACCTTAATACATCATTTACTTTACCTAATATCAAGTGACTGCTATAAAGTCACAGGCAATATATAACAACAGGCAACATAATTTCTGAAATACTTTGATATCTGTAAATATAGGTACCTAATATTTTTCTACATACCTTATATATTGTAGGTATAATTTACGATTGGCGTACAATTTCTACAGCCTGAACATTGATTTGAGGGTCTTCAATTATCTTCTTATTTTGCACCAATCGTAATTCTATGTATTCGACGGGAATTTTTCCTGTTGGTTGTTTAGCTGAAAATCGATATGAAAAAATATTAACATATTACATATACATATGTCAACACTTAATTAAATATAAATGATATATTTATTCCGTTTGCACACTTAATTACTAAATAGAATGGAATAATAACTGTCTGTTTGCTCATCTGTATTCTTAACCTACTACTCTGTAATACGTAAATAATGGTTTATTGTGATGTTTCAACGCCGTATAGTATGTTCTAACATAGTACAAGAGAACGATTAGCCACGCTTCTTAATACATAAATATTAGGTACATCTCTATGTGAAATTAAGTATGGATTTTTCTTTATTTAGTAAGCGATTGATATAAAATTTGATCCAAAAATACCTATGTATATTTGATTTTTTTCAAGTACATTTTAATGGTGACTACTATGTACTTCAAGTAGGTCAAGAAGTATCTGAACAGAATGAGTAGTCACCTGTTCTAATGTTTATCAATTACTACTAGAGATGCGCTGAATGTTCGTTTATTATTCGTATTCGACATATTCGTCGCAATTTGTTGCATAGTCGCATGTTCAGTATTCGGCCGGATATTATAATACTGTATGTATGTCTGTCTGTTTGGTTGAGGTAATCTTTTTAACGACTGGACCGATTTTGACGGGACTTTCACTGGATGATAGCTGAAGGTCTAAGGCGTAACATAGGCTACTTTAATTTTGGAAAAAGCATTAGCGCGCCACGCATCTGCGGCCGTCGTCACGGGAGAGCGGGATGTTACTTTTACTTTACTTTTTTAACGCGGGTGAAACCGCGACGACCAGCTAGTTTATAAATAAAATGGAAGTGTCACGGATAAACCATATTCAAGAAGATATATAAACATAAGAACCGGAACCTTATCAGTACAAGGTTATTACGTAGTTCTATATGGTCTTATCACGATTATTTATTAACCTTAATTTAACCGATGAATAACGAGAATGTCGTGTCTGCGTTATATAAAGGTGACAATTGTAATGTTCGTCTGTCGATAGAAGCAGAAAATAAAGGTGTCAACAAAAAATAAATCTTTATTAAATGGATTTCGTCACGCCACTGGACAAGAAATATAAACTTGATTTTCTTATTTGCAGCCACATTAAGTTGAAAATTTGTAGATTTTCGTTTTCCCCTCGTTTTGTCCTTGCGGTTCGGACATTTAACATTATTTACTTTTATTTATTAAGACGTATTAAATCAATATGTATCTCATCAAAAACATAAATGTAATAATAAAAGCCAATGTTGCCGAGATAATATCATGGCTCGCGCTATCAAAA
>DWPV01000354.1:0-30972 GCA_018251915.1 Urbanus proteus proteus | reverse complement strand
AGCGCGCCGTGCGCACCGCCTCTGTCGACTGACACAACACTTATTTATATGGAGTGAATTTATCAAGTATGCTAAGCGTCCTTAGTTACGGCCATGGCCGTCGCCTAGGCCATAACTAAGGAATATCGGTAATGCTGAAAGAAGTTACGAGACCGATTTTGATAAGTAATACTGCATAACCAGATTCTTTAAAAATATATTTACATTATTTACCTTTTATTAATTTCATAAAATCAGCCTATATTATTTTACCATTAAATTTTGTTACTTATAAAGATGAAATACATAAAAGCTTAGTAAACTAAACCATAATACGCTGTTTTCGATATTACGTCAAACGATTTCAAAAAAATACGACTTATACATTTTAATACCATATTAAGTACCAAATTTCATAGATTCTACTTATTGCTAATCTAAGATTATATACCTTAGCTTAATATTCCGGAGCAAAGAATGTAGAGCGGATTATTTGATGTTTATATTATTCTTTTTACATGAAAGGAACATGTAATTACCTCTCCGCAAATCTTGAACGTGCACG
The DNA here is from genome assembly GCA_018251915.1 of Urbanus proteus proteus. Taxonomy (NCBI): domain Eukaryota; kingdom Metazoa; phylum Arthropoda; class Insecta; order Lepidoptera; family Hesperiidae; genus Urbanus; species Urbanus proteus. Next base: position 30,428 of record DWPV01000354.1, on the reverse strand, counting down.
AGACCTCCTCGAGCTCGATGTTGGTGATGCCGGCCACCTTGCGCGCCTGCTGGATGTTCGCGCCGTGCGTGCCGATCGCCAGGCCCATGAGGTCCTCGCGGACGCTGAACTCGTCTGAGTACCTGCAATTAATGTTAGTTATGAATAACTCTTTGTACCATAGCCCCATACCAGATTTATTCCGTAGGAGTACACGCTGACGATAAATATAAATAACGCTTTCTACATCTGTACGAGCTATGACCGTACATTTGCAGCAACAGCAGTCTACGCCGCATTGTTGTATTTTTAGGCAGTACGCTAATAACCCCGCTACAAACGGTCGCGCGTACTCTGCTATCATCAAATCGATCATTCTATCAGTTCAATAAATCGCTTATCAAATATGCGAACTATCATTTATCATCCAAATTTGTACTCGGTTACGTCTCAAACCATACAACATCCATAGATCCCTGCGCTACGAATCTTCCTGTATAGTAGGTGCAAATACAGACGAATACATAAAGAACTGGACCCAGTAAAGAAAACTAAATTTATCATTTAGATGTTAGGGAAGATTGACTAACTTGGGGTTTGACGGAAGGATTACTATTAGATACTTCACACGTAAACATAGTCTAAATGCACCATAGGATATATGGTGTAAGAGGCAAAATTAGCACGATATGAAACTCACCCTCCTTGATTGTGAATTTTTGTTGACTCTAGTTGCCTTGCTGCCTCTTCAGTCTTTTTCAACAATAACAGCTTCTGAGCTAGATTCCTGAAATCGTACAAAATTATTGTTAGTATTTACATCTGCACAAATAATTTATGAATTGGATTTCTACTCAAGACTCAAGTGGTCTACCCACGCATGAAGTTATAAGATATAAATAGAAGTTGTCGGAAGTTTATACAACCCATCTCGACAAAGCTTGAAGTCGGGGACCCTGATACTTCAGCTATCTTTGATATTAGCACAAGTTTGCACACCCAGTGACATCAGATGATGCACTGGTTGCACCATTACAAATAGATACCAAATATTGGTCATTTGGTAACTCTTTGCTTGTGCTGTAAATGGGAAATATAAACAGTTCATACAATATACGGATGTAGAATGAATAAGTAACTAATCATCTCAACTTTTCAGACACAGTCCCTAGATAGGTCTCAACGATTAATGTACAATTTCTTGCATCACATACATCAGTAATCAGTACGTACATCAGTAAAAAAGACACCGAGTAGGTTTACAACATACTCCTATTCGCGCCTATTTGTCTATGCTCGGCAAATATTTGTTACATAACTAGAGGACCATGAAACATGCGCTTGACGCTGTTAGCGTCACTATCTGCTATGTATGTCAATCGGGCCACGAAATTTTGCTGCAAATTGTAGCAAAATTTGCTAAAGCCAGTTCAACGCTTGCGTTTGCAGCGCCAACATGTCCCGTGGCCCTCGATTAAGAGTGGTATAAGGTGTCCTCACCTAAAGTGCATCTCCTGCAACATCTGCGCCCTCTTCTGGGACGTCTCGCAGCGGGAGACCGCCGCGAGCGCGCCGCGCTCCGGCACGTACCACACTAGCGCCGCGCCGATCGCCTTCTGGAACTCCTTGTGGGCGTTCTCAACCTTCGCGCTGTGTATGTCGTGAAGACTGCAATCAGTTGCGTAACATTATATTGCATTGCTGCGGCCACCGTGTACCTAAATGTTGTAGTCATTTATGTGGATAGACATGCGTGATGGAAAAGCCAGTTATGAGAAAAGAATCGCACTCTAGCAGTGGATTGAGAAGAATTACACTGAAGATTCTCAAAATGGGTTATTGCTCATGTTACTATTACCAATTGTACATTATCGCTCACTGGTTACTGATTGGTACTGTAACTTATGAAAGCTTACAAGGGAAACTTAACTACCTCCTACTGCAAATATACAACAGTGAGATAACACAAGATTTCACAACCCTTTGAAATGACATATTAGATAAGATTTAACAACTATAAAAAATCTGCATTTAAAATCATATACCCAATTAAGTTTTTGTGGCAATTACAAAATATTATAGTACTTAACGCACACCCCATTATAACCTCAAGGCAGGCGTAATTGAGTGCAGTGGAGCATGTACAAATGTTTCTATCTGGCTCCCATTCTTGCCGAGTAACGGCAATAGCGCGAAGACGCGATACAGAATGATTGATGGGGTGAATGTTACGTGTACTGGCGAAACGCGTTAGGGTGCGTCCGATGTACGAGAAATTATTAATTGCTTTCATAATACGTGTAGGGTTGAGAGGTCTTAGGGCTGACATCTGTGCATTTCCTCGTTTATTCTAGGGTAAATGTCGACTGGATTTGGTCCGAATTATTTAAAAAATTCACGCGTGCTACCAGCATAATCTAACATTAACAGATTATACATTACTTAATTTACAAATATGTATAATAAATCCAGAAGGAGTGTTGTTTAAAAAACGTTTTCCAAATATCCGATGATTTGAATGATTTGTCCAACATCAGCAATTAAATTGATGGCAACCCTAAATAAACCCAATTCCGGCAGTGTGTGCGTATTGTCTTAACAACAATTGGAGGTAAATTTCAATGCAAGAAAATGTTCAATTGCTTACTTTACTTATTACTGGTAATTAAACCTCATCACCAAAGTGCAGTGTGAAACTTTGATGTAACACTATGGCATAGACACAACTTTTGCGATATTTATTAATTGCGAACGAATTAACTTGGTGCATAACAGTATCAATATAGTTAGTGGCGTATAACATTTCATTTCTTTCTACAAGTTATTTCTCTGCGACTTATTCAGTAAGTCCATTTCTTTACTCAACTTATACAACTTTAAACAGCTGTAATGTGTGACGGAGTGACGCGGCTCAGTGCCTCACATAATAATTGATTTTACAAAGATTTATTCATTCGGACAGACGTGTAACGGCACACACTCATTGTTATACAACAATTATGCAAATCGCTATAATCAGACGCCATTGTGCGTATGAGAAATTAAAATGCATCAAATCTGATATTAGATAAAATTATTTTCATGCGAAAGAAAGTCTAGATAAGGCGCTGTTCATTAATGTACACAGGAAGTAATGTTTATTTTAAGCTCACTCACAAGTCACAATGAGGCGACCATCTTGGTCGACAGGAGTAGCAACGCATCCGTTTTTGACTTTAGATAAGTATCCAGTTCTGTATCAAGTTGCATACATTATTATGTCCATGGGCGATAGTGACCACTTCATTATCATCATGTACATCTGTATGTTTTTTCTGTATTTAATACGATACGTTGAGTAGTCGGCCCCATTCGTAGAAACTATTCACACACCTCATACAAATTTAAAACATAAAATGATATTGTTTTACTTATAGAAATATTTGCAATGAAATTATACATTTTGTAAATTGACCAATGACTTATTTAATTGGAATGTACACAACAATTGGCTTAGAGAACAATTTGTGATATTTTTCATATAGCGCACAATGTTTGTCAGTTAAATAAGCAAGTGCAATCAAGGTTAATACATTGCCTGTGTCGCACCAAACATATTTTTTTCATATATTACGTATGCAAAACAAATATTTTGACTGCATGCCTCGTATCAATTAATCTTTATAATATAATGATAATGATTCAATGTTAATTCATATGATATACTCATGGGATTTTGAAAGATGAATACAGTTATACAGCATAGGTTTTGGACAACATCAAATTTTATAATTTCGGTGCATAATTTTTTAAACGATCTATGAGTCATGTCTGACTTATCTTTTAGCAGTCAACATTAGTAGACGAATTGTATTTTATCTTTTTGTTCTGAGTAAAATTTTAATCAGTATCAAACTTGTCCATCTATACTTATAAACTGATAGCAATAGTGTCATTACCGTGAAGAAAAACATCGCGAGGAAACCTGCACATCTGATAGTTCTTACAAGAAAAGTTCTCAAAGGTGTGTGAAGTACCAATTCGCACTTGGCCCGCGCGGTGGACTAAGGCCTAAAATCCCTCTCACTGAGAGGAGACCTGTGGATGGGTTGACGGTGAATAGTGTCATAATATTAATATGTATTATTATCGAATTAATACATTGAAATATGAACTTACTAGTCCTTGAGATCATCAGGTACGGAAACTTCGAATTTGTGAAAGGTGTTCTTGTCGATGGGCGTTTTGGGCGTCTTCACCCTCAGACGGTCCTTTGGCACTATCTCTGTGTAGCAGTTGTCCCATTCCAAATACTCTATCACCAAAAAATCGCCTCTCATCATCTGAAAATAACAATTGTGACTTTAATATGAACTTAGAATATAACTTAATATTATTTTTATCGTTATTGTATAAAATTAATAAAAAAAAGAACATTTGACTATACAGGACGCCGTTTTCATACAATAGATCTCCAAAGGAACGATTTTAACACCCTGAATACCTGACCTGAAATGCATCATAGTCTGTTTTTAACGTTCATTCAGAGAGCATGTAAGTCGTAAGACCTCAAAGATTTCTTTCCGTAATCACCACGCTCGACAGTATGTTTATGCTAGACTTGTCAGAAGCCCTTGTTTTCAACTCTTAGTCAACCTTTTTGACATTTACAAGAGTACATGTGATTTGGTAGCGAGATGTATATAGAATAGACGCTTTCGCTTTTTAGAGGCTTTCTACACTCATAGCCCCACAGTAGAATTTTCTCCTGTGTCGAGGGCGCCATGGACACACAAAAAGGAATACACAAACACCCAGACCCAGAACAGAAATCTAAACTCATCCTTTAGATATCTGTCTGGCCGGGAATCGAACCAGGGACCCACTGCGCGTCAGATCGTGTCGTGCGTGTCGTCAAGTCGGTAAGCAAGTTTTATGACCTTAAAATTATTTTATGAACAAATTTTGCAAAAGTATAGTGTGACTTTCATGCAAGCGAATACCACAATTAGGTACATGTTCCCAATAATTTTTCCAGTCAAAATAAAGTTAAAAAACCAACAAATATTGACACTAAAACATCGACGTGTTTGACTAAAACATCTCACAGTTAACGGTCTGTTTTCAGATTTAGAAAAACGTATCAAGAGCTATTTAGCGGCGTGCGCCCCAGTTACGAATCAAGGTTACCGCCCCGATGTTAACAGTTTACTAATACTTCGCCAACAAATAATCGTACATCAACTATCCACAAAGTTTTATTTACTTCTTAAAAAGCTATATCCTACTTATGACTTCTTTAATTTTTAGTTTTTTCAAAATATAAATAAATTTAATTCATTCATTATTCCAATTTTTAACAGGCTTCCCAAAGGAAGAGAGGTTATCTATCCGTCGTGTATGCATACTTTTAAGTTACGACAATTTATTTATAAAAAAGTTTTTGATTGGTTCCCAGCTCAATGATAACTGATGAGTTACACTAGGCATTGCTAACAATAACAGTCAATTTCGGATTTAGAAGAAACTCAAAGTATTCAGCGAGCCGCGTCCCAGATTCCAGCCAATGCCGCATACCGGCATAAGAACGTCCGCACATCGATATTGTGAAAACGTACTAATTCAGATCAATCTGGCTCAACACACTCTATATACATTTGAAATAAAGTAATAGAAAAAAGGCTACCTAAGACCTGGAAAAAATAATAGGGTTCGGTTTTTACTCTTTGGGTACGGAACCCTAAAAAACGAAAGTCCTCTCGCTGTTTAAGCCTGACGTTTCTTTGCGCTGCTGCGTTCTGGACGTCTGACTTGAAGCTTCTGTAACGTACCGTAACAGGAATAGCTAACCCTCAGAAAATCTTATTAGGGATTGTTTTCAATGTGCGGCACAGAACACTTCAATATCATCTGATCGACTCATGCATGTATGCTCATTAGCTACTTCAATATCAGTAATACCTTTACTATTCGGAATGGATATCAGATGTCTTTGAGCTTCAGGGATTTTTATACAGGTTGGGTCGTCACTTGTTTCTTTCATAATTAAATTAAAGATAACGCGAGACGTGTCTTAAAAGTATAAAAGAGCTAATATTTTTCAACTTATTGTCCTCATTCATACTTCCTGCGTTAAGTTTACAGCGTAAGTATACTGAATGGAATCTCCATTCAATTTACTTGCCCTATAAACTTTGTGGATGTTAGGATTTTGACCTTTTGAAAAGATTTCATCTCGCTTCATTAACATTGTATGCTTTTGCATTTGGAATATAGAGTAAAATAAACCTCGCAGCTCATTCTTGAACCCACATTAAATATCATTTGTTAACAAGTTATGCAAATATATAGATAAAGGTTAGGTCATACTTTTAAATGGATTCATTTTAAAATCACCGTACGTACAATATATTTCTTTACAATGCAATAGTCCTAATTCTATTTCCGACGGTGATCGTATACTCATAGGTACCAAAGATTAGTTATAAAAGTCTTTTTCAAAAACCTAATCGGAATTTTTTGGAATGCGGAAATAAGGTTAAAGACGTATAAATAGAAAACAAATATTAAATTCGATCCGGTGTGCTATTGACAGGGCCGACCCCTAGCATTTCTTGGATATTTTGCGAACGAATAAATAAAGTATAGACATACAACATAAAATATAACGAAATAGATACATTATTGGAGGATAACTAATTACACAAATACGATGTTTAATAAAGTCGATTTACAGCGAAGTTTAAGTAGTAACTACTTAAACATCGCTGTAATAGGAACCAAGATAGTCTGTTTGCGAATTATTTGTAGACGTGTAGAGGCGCATCAGTTCTCATTTTTATGTGTTGCGGCACTCAATGAATAAATCACAGGAGACAAGAGGAAAGAGACCTGTACACTTCAATACTGGAATTCCGTCTCCTTATTTTGTACCTCTGGGAATTCTTTCAGACCAAAGTTAACGTGGATTGTACTGAAAATTGGAAGTCCTTTTACTAGAAACTATGTCTAATAGTTATATATTAATACTAAATACAATAATAACGATACGGTAAAGTGAAAAGAACTGCACGTGATCCACTTAAAATAAATAGCGATATGCAGTGATGGACGACACATAAAAATATATTAGCTCAAGAGTTACGGTTATGACTGTGCATAAATTATTTTAATGTTCATATACCTAGCATAATTATATGGGTGGTCCGACCACTTCGATTCCAAAAAATAATAATAAAATCAACCCCCCCCCCCCCTCTTGATTTGTTTGGGTATTTTAAAGTAATTCGCTTTTCTTTAAGAACTTACAAATGAGAATTGGAAAACGAAATCACTGAAAAGTAGATAAATCATAGGAATTTCTAATGGATGGTTGTCGGCCTTAAAACAAAGATAGTGGCCAAACAGTGACTACTATTTGCCAACTGGATCAACAACAATATATAAAGCCGCAAACGCCGCATAGAACTTTCTACAACCTTTAAAAACTAAACCTCGCCAGTGCACAAAACAAAGATGCGAATTACGTTATTATGCAATAACACGATCGAACGTACCCAATACGGGGCACAAGTGGTGCGCGCACGCACATAGCGTGTTCCGCTTTCGCCGTCAAGGTATACCACTGTGTACTTTACGATTGTAACCTACTGGCTGAACTTGGTCACGCTTAGCTATGGCAGTCCCATATTCCCCTGGGAATTCAAGATAAAAGGATATGTATACAAAATCGGTCCGTCTACCTTGGTACTCTTTGAGTTTTGCGGCTACAAACATAAAGAACACTTATGATGATTTTTTTACAGTTACATGTATAAGGTTAATAAGGGTTAATACGTTATATTAAGATATTTCAATGTAATTTATTTATGTACGTTGATGTTAAAAATATAACATTTGGCACAAAAATCAGTTATCAAAATATCTGGGTTAAGTTGTACAATAAATCAAATGAAAAGGGTAAAGTTTTTATCAAATGTGCCAAGTATTAAAATCCCCATGTGTGAGTCTATTTTTATCTACAACTTTCGGACCATTTCTCATTGTAAGCTCTACATTATTGTACACTCATTTTACTAGAGTATGATCTTCGAGACGCGATCGAAAATTAAGCAAAATTGTTGTTCTTTACTGAGTGATGTTTCGGCCCTCTCTTTCACCTATCGATAGGTTGATAAACAAATATATAACTTTCCCTCTATCAACCCTGTGTGTAGAAACAGATAAGCATAGACATCTCCCCTTCCCAACCCTCTATGATAACGCTGATACTGAATAATTCCAATACCAGTATTCAAATATGCATTACCCATATTAGTTTTTGAATTGTTCTTGTTCCCACAACTTTTGACAACAAATTCCAATTTTAATACAGAAATCATCGAAAAAAAAACATCATGAAATATAGGATCACGTCAGATTTATTACATACTTGAATCAAATCTCACATATAATATGTACATTGCAGATACCGATGGAGATAAGACAAGTCTATTGTTCCCCTGATAATAGCGTCCTTTACACGAATTTTACATAATTATGTTTACAAATAGTAGCCGTTTAATCAACGATACATTGCGGAAATTGGATACTACTATCACTGTTCATGGGACTTAGGTACATGTAATCCATATATCTGAACATTTCTAAAAAGACATGATGAGGTCGGCTGTATTTGAAATAATTACATTTTTGGCTGCCGATAAGGAATTAGTTGACAGATTTTACAATTGGGAGAAAAATCTTGTGTAATATTTTTTACAGAATTCAGAGACATGAGGTGATGTGCTACGAATTTGGTTGTTTTTGAAAAAGAGTAGAGAATACTATTTTGTTTAGCCTCAAAAATATTTATTAGAAGATTTAGGATTTCTCCATAAGCATTGAAAAACCATTCATGGGGTTGACGACGCACCGAGACAGGTTAGGTAGGTAGCTTGTTAACTATGAAGTCATAATGATGATAACGATTAAATGACGCATGCAATTATAATCTCAAAAGACGGCACTTATGGCAAATGACAGAAATATTGCAACAGAGAACGGCGCATACAAAAGGGCGAGTTACACATTAATTTCGGCGAAAACTCGAGACAATGCCCCGACGTTAATCAAAGCCCACACGACAACTGTCGAATTTGATGTCATACAAAAACGCACTCGTATGCATTTGCAGGAGCGCCGCACGAAAACACACGTCTCGGGTGATTCAGATGAAAACTGTGGAGGATCAAGTCGTCGGCCTAGACGCCCGGTCAATGGCTTTTAGCGAATAAATTACGGTAGGCATCATCGTTTACTTTTTTCATGACGAGACTGGAAAATCACGTTTTTTGTCATTACTAGGAAATTTCCGGAGTGGAAATTCAGTTTTTCAATTACACTAAAACAATCGCGGATAATGAAAGCGAGCCAGACCCGAATTATTCCGATAACGAGCTACACGAATCTTGTTCAGCTGAATTTATTTGTACAATGCTCTATCTCTAGCAGCAAAAGGTTTTTCCTAAAAGATCAAGAAAGTATGTAGAAATAGGCATTTATAAAAGAACGTACATAAAATAAAATAGTCTGCAGTCTATTTTCAGATTCAAGAAACAGTATAATCGTCTAGTAAGTGTAAATTATTTTTATTATGCTTCATTATATGCCCACAAATGTTTGACTGCGGAAAATTTGACCTCAAATAAGTGCAAACACATCAAAATTTAGCCTCAATGGGGTCAGCTTCGGAAACAATTTTATTTCCCCAAGGACAGTGTAGACATTTTGGTGCCGATAGCTAATTGAACAGAGCATTGCACTAGGAGATCTTAAACATCAAGATTTGGATAACTTAATGGACCAACTTTGAGCTCTATTCCAAGGAAGGAACATTGCGTATAATGTGACATTATGACGATCGAAATACTGGAGTCTAAAAAGCAGGCTTCTTGGGTCACAGCCAACCCACCCGGCTTACTTTGAGTCCAAGGAATAATGTTGCAACGGAATCGATTACCGGCAATTTATTATCGAGAATACCAGAATAAAGTGAAAACCTTTTTTTGCAAGTATAAAAAATTTGAATAGTTGTAAATAACTGACTTTCATAGACGACTTCGCGTGGACCATAAATTAGCGTTAGGTAAATGATCGTTATATGGCCAGTTGTAAGTGAAATGGATTGCATAAAAACCTTAGCGAAAAACAGTAATGCCAAGGCTAATTGTTATTGGTTAAACGGTGTTGAAGATTAACGATCGCATTTTCTCCATTTTATGTACATATGCAAAAAGGATGGTTGATTTTAAAACATGTATCAGAGGACATGCAAACTAGAAGTAATCTTTCAAACGTTGCTCTAATTTTATCTCAAGATAAGAGATAAGTAAGGACTAATCATCCATTTATTGAGAATGACATACCTTCTTATAAGAAAACAACACCTCACAGAATTTGCAGCATCACATATTGGTGATCAAGTGCTTAAACATTCATATTGTTTTTTTTTTGTTTTTGTAAAATACAAGTAGCATTTAATTTTTTTTTATTGCTTTCATTGTGTATTATAAAACTGATTACTTTTCTAATTTTACTTGAGATAATTCGATCACTTATTACAAGATAAAATGTTACAATGTTATAGATGCTAGATAAGATACAAAATAGTTATAATACAGATAAAAGAAATGTTTCTGAAATTATCTTTAAGGATGAACAAAGAAGAAAAGAAATTGTTTATCATAAGTTATTGTTTGCACTAGATTAAAGATAGCCTTTCACTGAACCTACTCCTTTACTGAATAGTTAGAAGCTTAACATAAGCACTAAATTGGCATACAAAAAGAGTTCACTCTAGTACTATTGATGATTCGAATGTGCAATTGTCCATATAACTAGAATGGATTTCGCACACATAAAGGACTGGATCATGTGATAAACAATTTTAGATTGCATTTACAATAATTTGAAGTGAATCCTATTGCTTCACTTGATATTATTATTATGATGAATTTATTCAAATAAATAAAATTAAAGTATCTGTTTGTGATTTAAAATTATACATGATACCTATAACGACAAATGCAATTACAAAATATTTTGTCTGTCAGTCGGTTTAGTTGAGGTAATATTCTCAATGGCCCGGCCAATTTACCAGAACTTTCACTGAAATATAGCTGAGTATCCATGGGCAACAATGATCTTCAAGTCAGGTGAATAGATATTGGTAAACAACCCCAGATAACAACTCAGTCTTACCTGTGGTTTGCCACTGATGCATTGCTACCCCAGAGAACGATAAGACAATAAGCTTCTATGTATAGTACAAAAATATGTCATACTAAGCTATACTTGAGCTTTAAATATTTAATGCTAAATTTATCAGATATCTAAATAAGAATAATATTTTAGGTGGTAGTCAATTAGATAAGTATGTTGGTGGTAGTGGTATGGTGTAGTGTACATGTAGTAAAGTACTAGAGAAAACAACGCAAAGTACTGTTGTACCTCACTCAGTAGCGGCCCTTGCACTCCAACTCACTCAATCGTTCGCTAGCTAGCTGAGGCTATTGACCCTTAAGACTTTTGAAGTTATTTAATTGAAAACACAGTTTAGAACACAATAAAATGTTCTTGAACGTGCTGAGATATTGTAGTAATAATTTAAAAAATCAATAAAGTTCACAAAAGTTATTTTTCATCAGTAATTTAGTAGAATTCATTATTTGAAAATTTATATGAAAAATAATTATCATGCGCTATTTTCTTTTTATAGTCTATATGCGTATGACCTTATGGAGTATTGTAGCAAATCAAGCACTGCTGTTTCAAATGATACGTTGGACAGTATGAGTATTGTTTTAGCACTGCAGCAGCTTTAAGATATAATGCTAAAAATGAAACACAATTATTGTTTGAACTAATGTCTCTAGTACTTTAGTACACATATCTCAATGTATTAAATATAGGTATTTTAGAATCAAATCAGCCTAACTGATAAAAAAAAAAAATAATAATACATACATCCGAACATAGTACCTCCTTTTCGAGGTCGGTAAATAAAAGTGCCATTAATTTTATAGCTTTTGTTTCATTCTTAGTATCCTCATTCCATCCTCATCCATCCTCACTATTATAAGTGTGAATGAATGTCAGTTTGCTTGTTTATTTGTTTGTAGTTTTGTAACACCATCACACCTTCATTAATCAATCAATCATTGTGAAAATATTTACACGTATTGCCAGTGCTACTGAATAGCACATAGAGTACCTTTCATCTCAAAAAGAATACTATGCCTACTTTTATACCTAAAATACAAATCAATTGTGGGGTGCAAGTGACATAGCGGGTAATAGCTAGTCTTAAATATAATTTAGTTGATACTTTCAGTTACTATTAATAATTTGAAGCAAATAAATTTAGTACCCAACATTTATATCCCGCAAGGATATCCTATCTATTAATACACCCTCCATTACCATAAAATATCAAAATAGAATAGGAACAAATACAAGGAACAAAATAGAATAGGGACAAAAGATCTAGTTAAATTTACAGTCAATACTGTGAATTCCAATATTATTATATGATTTTTATATTTAGAGCTCCCAAACTTATTTATCTAATTATGGAATTGAGTAAATATTGACAACTTTTAGAGAGTTTAGACTTTAGACCATCAAACGTTAGAGTATTGACAAGTATTCATTATATAAATTAAAATTATGATGTGTATTTCCAAATATGCAAAAATACATATTTGTACTTACAAATAAGATTAAAATATGTACCTAATATAAACATAAAATAACATGAGAAGAAAATGTATTTGTAAAATAAAATAATGTTATAAATAGTAGTAGAAATCATTGACAACAAAAGGTAATCATGCAATCAAACACAAAATCACAACAAAAGACAAAGCAGTAAGTCTAAGTGTTAAAGTAAAAATAATTCTAAAAATTTTAAGGGATGTAGGTACTAAATTTAAAATAAAAGGGCTCTAGAAGCAGCTTTATGCCAGTTGACGTCTGGCTACATCCATATGATGCATGAGGGGTCAAATACTGGTTTCCATTATAATCCACACAATAATATCTATAGGAACATGATGAATGCTATCAAATTTTCATGGTCAACAAAGAGGTACACTGTAATTGGCGGGTATTTCTATATCGGCCTGGTCCTGTATAGTCTATGCTACATCAATACGTAACTAGTAAAAGTTCGTGAATACCTTGATATTTGCAGTCCACCACCCACATGCTTCCTTCTCGTTCGACCTCGCGAATACCTCAACCTCCTGGTTCTCGACGAACTCTGTGTGTTTGCCGGTGTCTTTGGGCGGGAGGAACACTTGCGCGAAGGGAAACTTCGACTCTGGCTGCCAGCTACAACAGCAATACATACGCCGTCATTACCATATCCACTCCATACAATAATCAAATATATTACACCAATTTTCAACTCACTCATTTTCAAAGGTTACGAGAACCTCGTTGTCGAGCACGTCGGTGACAATGGCCTAAAAATATAGAAGAATTTTAGAACATTCAGATGATCCATTAACTTGGTACGGCGATAGAACTAAGTTTACTTCGGCGCATAAGCGAAAATGTGCAAATACAAAAATTCGGCACGTGCCGCCCCGATCGGGTTCCACAATAGTCGCTAAAAATATAAAATGCGGCACGAATAAAACACATGGAAAATTCACGCCCTGTCAAGACGGACATGGCGTCCATTCCAGCCGCGACGATCTTCCCGGAAAAATACTTTGGTAAGTATGTGATAAAATTAGGAAACGATGGCTTGGTATAACTCTCTATGTGAATCACTAATTAAAATAACGTATTTTATGCACAATTAGAACGTACTTCACGATTTACAAACCTTATAATAAGCACCATTTTCACCGTACACCTCGACCGACAAATCCTCCATTTTGGTTTGAAAGCGTATTTGGCGTTTTCAGAGCGAGAATGAACGCTCAAAGTAAAACCACTAGCCAATCATTTTCGAGAATTCCTTCATAGACTAAATTATTTCGTTTTAAAAAAATGCTGGCAACAAATCATGGATAAAATGTAAAAAATAAACTCTGTGGTTTTTAAATGAAAGTGAATCACGGTTGATTTATTTGATTTTGGAATTCCCTGAAGATTGTTGCCATTTATTTTATTGACACTTATTTGGAATATTTTATTCAGAACTCGGAACGTATATACCTACTTTACATTAAGCGTTAATAGGAGGAAGAGGAGGATAGAAGCACAATCTGATGTATTAAGTAATGCTTTGCTGGTACTTTAGCGGGATTTTAAAATATATTAATATTTCTAGGTGGTACCTTTTAAAGGAGGTAAAACCGTGATGCCACACCTATTTCTACTTTATAATAGCAGTATTCTGCTTTGCTGTGTCTGAAGGGTGTAATATAAAAGACATACTTTTCGAGGCGTTCCAAGTTAAGTCTCAGAGGTACCTAGTAACGTATTTGTGACAGCATCTTACGAGTTTTTACGTTTTCATGAAACGATATCGGCTTACATTTGCACCTGTTTCTTTCATAGTAGAATTTAAGAACTTAAATGGTCTGTTAGGAGCACTCCATGTAGATGTATAGGCCCAAACTTTTATGCGTAACACTTAAATAAACGTAATGTACTTGTACTAGGGGTGTCATATTTAGCCGTGAATACTTAGCATTACATGGGCTGTTTGCTCGTATAATATAAAAATGATATAGTACGAGCCTGATAAGTTTTTTTTTATAACGATATCAGTTTACGTTTACGCCCGTCTTTCTATAGTTAAACTTTAGTATCTAAACGGTCCGCTAGGAGCGCTGCATGTAGTTGTAGGTGTATGGGCTAAAACTAAACGAGGAATGTTTCACTAAACGTCATAAAGTTGCAAACAAGTAGGTTACTCTATTTGAAGAATAAAAAAATGTTAAGTTGTTTTAAAGGCTTTTCAAACTATAGAAAGAATCATGAACAAAACATGATATTATCATTAGAACTTCCATTTAAAAGTATATGTAATGTAATGTACATAATAACATGGTATAGAAAATAATTTAAAAAAAACCTTAAAACATGAGTCTAACATTAATAAATACAATAAACATTTTTTTTTTTTGCCGTACATGAATCTTGCACTATGAGAGCATCAAAGAATATTAAATTACTAAGCTGCATGATAACTAAAATGTTAGCGCCAATAAGCAAGTCAAAGTAAAAAATGTGTTTATGGTACATAAAGAACGAATAAATCAAAGTGACATGAACTGGATCTCAATCATTCAATCAACTATTTTGCACATTCCATTCAACATTCTCGGTCGCCGGCGGCAGATAAGAAATTGTGTTATCGAAATTGCCACATATTTACTTTCTTCGTCCGTATTTTATTATATTATTGTTTTATTTACTGATTTGTTCATAAAGGAACATAAAGGTAATTCGCGTTCTTTTACTTCCAAGTGCAATATATTATTGACTGAACTATGTCAAATGTACACGTCCAAAAACTCCTCCAAAATTATAAGAATTGTTTACTTTTAGTTTTATGGTATTTAACTTATTTCAATATAGATGAGCGCAGAAAAGAATGTTATTTTGGTGACTGGGGGATCTGGTCTCGTCGGACAAGCCATTAAAACAATAGTAGAGGAGGAGGCAGCGAAGGGAAACTCCAATGAAACATGGGTCTTCTGTGGTTCAAAGGATGGTGATCTTAGGTAAGTTTGTAGTTTGATTTATCAATAAACAAAGCAAGGTTTTACTTTAAAGTACTCTACTATTGCTTTGAATATCTAAATATCTGAATTCCTTGATTTGATATCATTGTTACTATTTCCTTTATGCTATGTCCACCAATAACTGATGGTCGGGGAACACAAGATAATAAAGTCTCATTTGATTTAATAATAATAATACTTTATTTCAGATAAAATCCATAATTTAACATACACACATTTAGCAACATAAAACAAATACAAATTACAATATAAAAACAATTCAATACAATAGAATACATGGCAATGAGTTTGGAACAATTTTTCCTTACATTTGAGGACACAAGTGATTACAGGCTCACTTGCTTCTTCCAACATGTCATAAATCAACAAAAATAACAAGAAACTATACTTCGTTCTATTATTTTCAGGGATAGAGCACAAACCGAGGCAATGTTTGACAAACACAAGCCTACACATGTGATACACCTTGCCGCGATGGTTGGCGGCTTATTCCACAATATGGCACACAACTTGGACTTCTTTGTAAGTTTGCATGTTATTTTGTGTGATTGTATGTTAATAATTCTAGATTGCTTTAAACTGTATAAGGTCACATATTGCAATTTAAACTTTTGAACAGAGTGATTTAATCATTGTTATTTTCTGTGGTGAGAATTGACCACATATTATAAAGTTGTAACCAACTCTCCTGTAAGATCTCAATACAAAATTCTACATGAGAAACGCACAAGAGTTTGTCGATAGCAGTGGACTTAGACATTTACCTCCAGTAAGCTATTGAAATTTATTCACCTATAGTCAATACTTTAGTTTAGAGCTACACAGGCAATTGTGCAATCAGAATGTCACAATATGCTACTGCCCCTGAAAAAATAGTCTGCAAGTTTGAAAAAAATGGTCATCCAAGATAAATTTGCCGCCCCTAGAAGCTGCCGCCTTAGACTCCAATCTACTCAGTCTACTGGTAAATCTGTCACTGTTTTTCGGTCATTAGGGATATGTCAGATCAAGTGGTAGAGTGGTCACCATGCCGGTCTCATGCGCAATAGGTTCCGTGTTCAATTCCTGACCAGATAGATATCTAAATGATGAATTTAAATTTCTGTTCTGGGTCTGGACGTTTGTGTATTGGTCTTTGTGTCCATGGTACTCACGACGTTGGAGAAGATCCTAGTGTGGGGCTATGAGTGTAGAAAGTGTTTTTAGTTTACTTTATTAGTTTGGATTATTGCCGTATACAATCAATCAACCACAGTCCACTGGATAGAAAATGGTTATCTAGGGTTAATTACCTCTGTGATGTAGTCACATCTCTCTCAATATGGGGTCTTCCCGGGGGTGATCTGACATATGCTTTCCCAAGTAATAAATTTAAATTTAGACCTCACATAAACGTGCCTCTCTTACAACACCTTGTAAGGCAACAGCACTGAATTTGCATCTTAAGATATATAAAGAAAGAAGATATATACTAAAATAGGATTTAGTTTTTTATTAAATTGAATTACCCCCATTTGAAAAGCTTTGCAAAGAACATGCTACTTACAACTTTAACTTAATTATAGGTATCATGAGAACATGGGTCACCCTTCCAAATTAAATTAACTGGATTCGTAATATATTTACATACATTTACCTAATTATTTGTAAAAAATCACATATCTATAAGTAAAATTACTTATTTCCTTTGACAGGATGTTGATAAAAAACACAGTACATTTTAATATTTATTTCGTTTTTTTTTTTATCGTTCAATGCTATAGCTGTCAATTTATTTTAATGTTTTAATTTATCTTTTGTGCTTTTCTTTAATGTTTTGGTAAGTTTCTAGAACGAATTGTTTTTTCTTATTATTTCTAGCCCCAGTTTAAATGTCGGGTCAACAGTTTAAAACTGTAACATACCTATATTATGTTGTAAAATGTATATCAATAACACAGTTCGTATCATAACTACCCAATATAACCGCAAAATCTATTATTGTGAACAGTGCTATTATAGTCCACATGCCAATATGCATATTATGGAAATATTTAATGTCCCTATAAAGCTGGTGGGGCGACCCTTTGTAAACTGCCCATTACTTCTCATATTTAGGATACGGTTAGATTTGCACGATCCTTCCTCCCAGGAATGTGCATGATGTGGAATGAGCTTCCACCCGAGGTATTAAAGCCGGCGAAACATTGGCGACTCCTCTGGTGTTGCAAATGTCCGTAGGCGACGGTGACTGCTCGTCAGTCGGTGGTCCGTCTGCCTTTTTCGTCAGGTTATTTATATATTTAAAAAAAAGCCTAATTAAATGCTTGCAAATGTTGTCCATAATCTATATATTTATTTTTTATTTCAGAGGGAAAATATGGCAATAAACGACAATGTGCTTCATACCAGCTACAAGCATAAAGTGAAGAAAGTGGTCTCCTGTTTGTCTACGTGTATATTCCCAGACAACACCACTTACCCTATAGATGAGACAATGGTAATTTTTTTAATCAATAAAAAATATAGTAATTAATTATTTGCTTTTGATAAAATAGATATTCAATTATAACAGCCTATCATAGATGGGAACAAACAATATCAATATATAGTAAGTACCTATGTCTTTCAGAATCAGTCTTGTTTTTTTATATTTGAAGGAAGTAGCAAACTAGCATGTATTCCACCTGGTCGGAAGTGACCACTGCCACTTGTAATTAACCCCAGATAAGATCACAGTCCTACCTGAGGTCGGACACAGAGGCGTTGCTACCCCTAAGGACTAAATTAGAACACCTCAGATAAGTATGTCTATCTTACTGCACCCTTCAAACCAGAACACAGCAGCGCTGAACACTGCTGTTATAAGAGGGAAATATGTCACTGGAGCCAAACCGCAAAGGGCTCTATTACCTTATGAATATTTTTTTGTCACAGGTTCACAATGGACCTCCTCACACGTCTAACTATGGGTATAGTTATGCAAAAAGGATGATTGATGTATTAAACAGGTAGGTCTTATTAAATATTATTTGTATTCATCGATTTTTCTACGAATTTCACATTAAATGGGGAACACAGAAAAGACAGATTAAGTCTCCTTATAGATTTAAGATTTTTTTGCTATAAATGGATTGCACTAATATATCCTTCAATCAACAATACTAACGGTAACTAACTAAAATAATATATTTTAAAAAAACATTTTTGTTTAGACTTTCGACAAAATGGCATTGGAATTCTTAGCTAAGTATTAACCCTGCTAGTGTTTATTATTACTCACATATAATATAAGCGCCTCTACCTACTATGCCCCTACTGTCTATTTATAAGTTAAAACCTAACATATCCATATAAACATGAATATCTTCCTGTAGGGGCTACCATGAGCAGCACGGTTGCCTGTTCACGTCAGTGGTGCCGTGCAACGTGTTCGGGCCACATGATAACTTCTCGTTGACTTCTAGTCATGTTGTTCCCGCGCTTATAAGGCGGATGGACGATGCCATTAGGAATGGTATGTAAAGGTTTTTTTAATAATCGCTTACTTACTTACTTATGTATTGTCACTTTATTAAGCTTTCCAGTAGCGATATAGTCAAATAAGTATGTGTTTTATCATACAGGTAGAATTGCAAAAAGTCATGATGTACAACACAATGATTATGGTAACTTAACTATGATAACTTGAATAAGTCCAGTTATATTTATCATGATAACTGGACTTATTCAAGGCCCTCATTTATGATCTAAGGAAGTGTAAACTAAGAATATATGAAGAGGTACTGTATTTGTATTGTACAGTTAGTTGTTTTAAAATTATGCTTCCAAAACCCATTTCTGCTTATAACAGTGTCCATACCCTGACGTATCTTTGTTTAATTTTGGCAGAGGATGTGCCTTATTTTTCAGTAGCAACTTATTTCGGAATGCTTTCTCGCTGGATTCATGTTGTAAGACATAAGACTTGTATAATATAAAGCGAAATAACATTAATTTGTGTAACATATTCCAGGTGACAAAACATTCACTGTACTGGGCAGTGGCAAGCCATTGAGACAGTTCATCTACTCCCTGGACCTGGCTAAACTGTTCATATGGGTGTTGAGGAAGTACGAGAGTGTGGAACCCATTATATTATCAGGTATGATAATTGGTACAACTATCTTCAATATTCCACTTACATAGTTTCAATTTCATTAAAAAATTGAGAGATTTTTCTTTCTTTTTAAAACATATCTAAATTAAAATACCTCTTAGTATGTAGCATTAGTAGAGTATTGATGTTAAAATTCTATTTAACATCAATACTTACTAACTCTATTGAATGTGGAGTAATAGAGGGGGAGTTGTTTGTAATGTTGGTTTATTTTGCACCGAGTTACATAAGGTAATAATGCTCCCTTTAAGATATTAATGTTAAACACACTTTCTAGTGGACGAAGAAGATGAAGTAACAATCAGTGCTGTAGCAGAGGCTATAAAGAAAGCACACGGCTACCAAGGTGAAATTGTATACGATACAACAAAAGCAGACGGCCAGTATAAGAAGACCGCTTCGAATAAGAAACTGAGGTCCTTAAACAAGGAGTTTAGCTTCACGCCTATTGATCAGGCGATTCAAGATACAGTGGACTGGTTTAAAAGGAATAGGGAACATGCCAGAACCTAAAATCTATTTAGCAAAAAATTTCATACCAATATTTATATGTATTAGCTGCTATAATAAATGATATGAATATGGTAGCAAGATAAAATAAATATAAATAGCTTGATAATGTATAATATCTATTTAATAGCTTCATGTAATTAAGGCAGTCAAACTTCATTGTTAATTAAATTGATACGTAAAATAGACATATTATAAATATATTATTTACAAGATATACTTTATAGGCCGGGATCTCTATTACATTATTTACCATTGATTACTATCAAATATCAAGCTAATTTTTCGTATAGCTTCATTTTGTTGGGACGCCCAGCTATTTCTTATAAAAAAATCTCTATTGTGGTACCAAACAGAGGGCTAACAAATATCTTGAGATTTAACAAGTAAAGAATATGACAGTAGTATTATTTTTTTGGTATCGTCAAGTCAACATTCTTTATCCTTTCTAATCCTGTTAGCTACCGCAATCTAGTTTTTTTATAAGAAAAATTTTGGGCGTTACAGTAAAATGAAGCTGTATACGAAAAATCACCTTGATAGTAATCAATGGTAAAAAATTTACTAGTGATCTCAGCCTATTATTAAAGAAATATAAAATTAATTAAAAATTGAATTCGTTTTATTTTGAGTACCAAAATTTTCCACTAATAAGGTTTTTTAAATTAGTTACTGGTAGGAACCAATAATAGATGTGGCTCTCCTCCATTTGGTAGGTGGAAGATTGATTTCATGAACCATAATAATTATCAATTAGTTATTAAATTAAATATAAAGTCAAATAAAACAATAACTACAACAATAATAAATTATATTTTCAAAATCACTTATCTAGCCTGCATATGGGATTGGACTGCACCATCTGTAGATCAACTTTTGGTCCCACAAGGTCCCTGATGTTGTTGAGACCATATTTTATCATTGTGGGTCTCTCTAGAGACAAACCCCAGGCGATGACATGAACATCCTCAGGAAGACCCATCGGCAGCAACATTTCTGGTCTGAAGACACCCGAGTTGCCAATTTCAATCCACTTTCCGAGTCCTGAAAATGATTAAAAATATAGCTCAATATATTGTAATACAAAAAAAGTTCAAAATATAAGTACATATACAAATTTCCACTTATGTAATATTAGCGTTTTACTTATATCTTAACAAATCGTCTGATTAAATCAAAAGAAAGTAGTGGGTAGTTTTATAGACTCCTATATATTTTGTTGGTAAGTTCATCACACATGTGGGGCCTTCTAACTAAACAGCTGGGATACTTATGTACCTTATAAAACCAATATTTTATAGGCATAATATTGTAAATCTGTAGTTTATTCAACTTCAACTTTATATTTCAACAATGTCAACATACCAGTATGATACGCAAAGATCTCCATGCTAGGCTCAGTGTATGGATTGTACGCCGGTTTGAACTGTAGCCTATCGAAGCCCAGCCGTTTGAAGAATGTGTCCAACACGCTGATGAGGTCTGCAAGCCCAAGACCCCGGTCAGCGATCACACCCTCCACCTGGTGGAACTCTGCTAAATGCGTAGCGTCCAGGGTTTCGTTACGGAACACCTGTGAAAAGATTATTGTGAATAAAAGGAAGTTCTTACTATTTTCAAAGTAGAGAGGTACCCTTTGTAGTTTAACTGCAGCTCACCACGATCACTATTTTTTTCCTGACTAATAATTGCAGTGTTAAGTGCTGGTTTGTTTAGATTTGAAAGGTGTGGTAAGGGGGGCTTACATAATATACTGAATGGTAAATTGGACAACCATAGAAGTCTTTCATATTAATATATAACAGCTCATTGAAACCCCATTCCATTGGATCCTTAGCCTTACTCATAATTGAGAATCAACCAAAGTACAATTAGGCTTATCTGATCATCGATGACTCATTCGACTTAACTATTCAAAGATGTAACTCGATGGTATTGATAACATAACAAATATTTCAGAGAAAAGCATACCTTATCAATGCTGAAGTACTTCTGAGGTGTGAATTCCTTCTGCTGTGCCACCTTGTACAACATCCGAGCACTGACAGCCGTCGTGTGCGTGCGCAGGAGGTTCTTCTGGGCTTCCTCTATCTTCCACTCATATCTGTAACCCTGGTCATCTACTTGAGTGTAATGTATTTTGTTGCACAATTATTAAAACATAGCTATTTAATGTTTTCATAAGATTGAACTATGAAACAAATATACATCTGATGGTAAGTCACACGACAAATGTCCATGGCACACTCACAAACTCCACATAGAAGAGGGATGTGATATTTCTGATAACATGGTCACCTTATACAAATGCAGCCTTCTGCCAAGAAATAAATGTAGCAGTGTTACTATTCAATTATACTGATTTGTCATTTTCCAATAACCTACATAATATTACTTATAGGAACTTTGTTCAATCTGTTAAATCATTGCTGATGAATTTCAGATTTGCTTTATAGGCTTCTGGACAAATTAAATTTCTTCACTGATTATAGTAACATTATATAATTGAGACCAAGATAATAAATGTTTACAATAAGCAACTACATCTTGATATCTTGATTGATATTTTGTTCATATAACATTTAGTGAATTTATTACTATGTGCAAGATCCATCCAATAAGTAAAGTCAGGATATAACAATACATATGAACATGTCATATATTCAAGTGTGTAGTTTGAATATATTTACAAACTCAACTAACCTGTGATCCGTAACCTCCTTCACTGTGAACCTTTTTAACCCTCTCCAAGTAATCCATGGGGAACTTGGTGGTGTTAGCAGGGGTGGTCATAAAGAAGGTATCATGAGCGTCTCTGGCAGGATGCTGCTGCGGTTGGAAGAGAGCATCGAAGTTCCAGAAGGAACTCTCCACGTACTGGTTTGTTGGCATCTCGGAAAAACCCATCTCTAGGAAAATCTCTCGGAACTCTGACCGTACTTTCAGAAGTGGATGGAGGTGCCCACATTCAGGAGGTTGACCTAAAATAATATGATAAATATTAAATATTTTTACCTTATAAAAAATGTTTATTGATGCAGTACAAACTAATAAAAGTGAAAATTATACCAAAATTGAGATTCAAAATGTCAATTTTCTAATTGTCGCTGCCTTTTTAATTTACAATCTGTATTTAATCAAGTTATACCAAAGTTTTTTTCCCTCCATTTGTGTGAACCAAAAATATTAAGCTAATGATAATGATAATGACGCACTATGGTATGTTACCAATACCAAGTTTTATCAGGAACCGTTAAGGTTAGGTTAGTAGTAAGTAAAGTTAAGAATCATTAAGGAAAAAATAAAAGAAAAAATGATTTCCCACAAACTCAACATTGACCAACCCCCAAATATACTGGTGTATGAAGTTGAGAATGAACCTTACGGATGATATTTTCCCATGCTTGAACAGAATAAAAAGATTTCCACAAGATCTTATTTAGTGACTTCATGGGGACAAGTTTCTGGACTTGTACCATGCACCTCCGTAATTGATACACATTGTCCAACATATCGCTGACAGTCCGGACAGACCATTATTATGAAAAAAAAATGTATTAAAAACATAAAGTAACATAAAGTAAATAGGGCATTATTCAAATTTACCTAAGGCATCAAAATTATATGGCTTGAATTCCAGTTGTTTCCAAGAACCTGTCAATAGCATTTCACTGGTTAAGTCTGTTTCCAGTTTCTTGATGGACGTAGCAAACTGTGGACCCTTTGACAACAGGAAACTTTTGACCGTGATCTCTTGAAGTAGCTTCCGTTTCTTGTATTCATTCCTTACGTTATCTGGGATGTTGTCTATGCCTTTCTTTATTTCGTTCAAGTGGTCTTGCACGACGTCCGTAATGGAGTCTACTTTGCGTTTAACGAGAGGAGCTCCACCAGATTTGTCTATCACTATCCAGCCTGAGGACATGGCTTTGCTAAAACCAACTTTTGCATTGGGTACAGTCTGAAAATTATAAAGTGTAATTAGTTGAGAAGTTAGTTATGGTATTGTGGTTCTGTGGTTAACAAAAATTGATGCCATTCTATAATATATAATTTTAAATTTATTTTACTTTATTAACCTTACCCAATCAATTCAAAACAGTTTAATATATGATGCGTAAATATTGTTTCTTTCCGAGTAACTAATATTACACAAAAAAAAAAACAAATATTCATGTGTATAAAGATAATACTGATGCAATACTATGGAATATCTGAATGAATAATACTTTGTTTTTTAATGATAATTTCTTTGTATGAAGAGTAAATATTTGTTGCATTAATTAAATAGTATTTTATTATTCAATACAGTGCAAAGCAAGTTATCGAGAGTTTGAGAACACGTAACTTATACTACCTTCATAACTTCGGCTTGTGGAATTCCGCCATCAGGGATACTCCTGTACAGGACAGCTTCATGGCTTCCCTTCTCCGCCACCAGTTTACCCTCATCACTTAGCTCCCACTTGATACTCTTTACCGGTTGTACCACCACCATCTCAAGAGCCTCTATACTTTTAACTGCACCAACTACTTTTTGATGGTCCTCGTTAAATTCACTCGCCAGTTTTAAGGTGTCTACATTATCACAGCCTTCTAGGTAGTGTAAAATCCTCTCGTTAAGTTCCATTTTAATAATTAAAGTATTAAATGTTCGTTTCAATTAGGTTATGGTATCGTAAGCACAGCCGATATCGTATCGCCTGCTTGAAAAATGTCAACGTCAATTGACATAACTATTTGAAATGACAGCGTCACTATCATTATGTAGAACGGAACGTGACGTTTACAATATTAATTTTTGTGAAGTTTAAAACACATTTAGACATTAAAAAAAACCTTATTTTTTCAATTTAGTTGAATTTTAATAAGAACTTCATTGATAATTAACAAATAATGAACTTATCTCAATATTACTTTTCACATCCGGTTAGGAAAACGGAAGATAATAGATTTTTAAATGAAACATCATGGTCACGGATTGTTTTTGATTTTTTGAATTATTGTATTAGATATTGATCGATCGCATTGAGGAAGGTCAGCTCAACAAACACGATTGATAAGCTTGATAAGAGCACATGGTATGTGTTATAAAATATTTGTTTACATTTTTATTCTTAAGTTAACCGGCTAAAGCAAGTCAGTACTTGTATATTCAGTATCACTTATCAGTCTGATTTTGATTGTAAAGCACGTAGTACGTTTTTCAAAACTGAGGTAAGTATTTATAAAACGATTTGAAAGAGAAATAGGCATGTAATAACTTAAAATATATTTTCATTATAAATTATAATGTATACCTGCAAAATAATCACTTTTTGTTTTATTTAGAAACAGAGTTACATTAATTTAATTCTTCTTAAAATAAAATAAGTAGGAACCATATTTTCGTTGATTTTGTATTTCGTCCCATAAGAAATATTTTAAAATTATAATTTATGTTATATTATGCATAATAGGCATTAATTTCAATTATTCAGTACTGTTTTAATTTCTAATAATAGACGTTCTACACAGGCATTTTGTTTTTGTTAATTTTGACTTAACGAATTTAAAATTTGAGAGATCAGTTACAATATTTGAAGTAATAATATTTAAAATATTGTATCCTTCCAATTTGATAAAATATAATATAGATTGTCTTTATAATATTATACTAAAGTCACTTATACATAATACATACATAAAAACTAAAACTTTTGGAGCTCTGAGACATGTATGTCGGAGTAGAGGGAGTTGTTAAATTTCATCTTGGTTAACAACTTTTTTATGTTCCATATCATTTTGCAGGGACACATTTAAGCAATTGTTACTAGTGGTCATTATTTAAAAGCTCCTGTAAGACCGTGTTTCATCCCTATCTAAATTATTTTCTTAAAGTTGTACCTCACGACCGGTAATATAAATACATTTCAGGTCTTTCCTAGTTGTAAGAACCTAGTGCCTAGCAATGGCACATAAATATGCTTGATTCAAAGTTAAACTATTTCTTACATATTATTCTTGTTTCCCATTCCACAGATGTCACGCTTAGATCTAGTAATATTCGGAGCGACAGGTTTCACTGGACAGTATACAGTGGCTCAGATGGTCCAGATGGATAAAAACTATCCAGGACTTAAATGGGGAGTAGCCGGACGCTCCAAAGAAAAGCTGGAGATTGTAATGAGAAAAGTTGCCGAGTCAACAAGTAAGTTCTGTTTTGTAACATAACAATACCAACCAACTACAATTAACAACCTATGTCTTAGGGGCTCTGATGCTTTTTCTGTGATTGTAATGATTTATTGTTTTCTCGGAAAATTAATATATTTGTCTTCGTAAAATTTTCTGTAAATAGATTTCAGGGACATATTTCAGTGGAATAAAATTTAATGTGATATGTATATTTGATCTATATCTACTTTTCATAAACAATGTCTTATTACAATTTGGGACATATTGGTAGTGATATAAAGTCCCCACTTTATATCAGGTGTTTAGATTGCTTTAAACCCCCCTTGCAATCTTAACTTTTCCAATAAGCATAGTTTTTAAAGTAAGCCCGTATTAAGTAGGCACAGGCAACTGATAATAAAAAAAAAATTAAAATGTATATTAAAATTAAATGTATAAAAAAATATATGAAGTTAACAATTGTAATATTCAGTAAGTATGTCACTAATTATTCTATTATATGAGGATGCCAATTAATTTTTATCGTCGTTCTACCTCCATTCACTAGTAGGTATTCAAATATAATTATTCCAAATATAATAATTTATAAATTTATATTATAAATATTTAACATTAAATAATGGTAATGTTATCACATTAAATAGTTTTTGGAAAATAATACAAATGGTAATGTTACCAAAAAGCTTGTTTTTAAATAATTATAATATAAATTTGTTTATCCAGATATCTCTGGATCACGGAGCATAAAAAAATAGACATCAGTAAGCTAATTTCTTGTATTCAAAATTCGGCTACATCGGCGTCAACTAACCGATTTGATATCACATAGTAACAAACGCAACACCTATTTCTGTCTGATCATAGCAGTATCAAACACTACTATGCTACGCTTGTTTGATGCGTGTCGTAATACTTACAAGGAAATTCAACTTGGTCGTCAGACGTAACAAAGTATCTGTGGTTGACCTCAGGTACGATAATTATCTTATCTGGGCTTGATTACAGGTGCCCATGAGTGTCTGTGGCTTCTTATAGTTGATTGGATAGCAAGCTTCTTTGCTGTCTAAATAATAAACTAATAGAATAAAATTATTGAGAATATTGAAAAAAATCACGCTTTTATGGTGCAATAATCTTCAAAATGTATCATCTGAGCACCAACTTGAAGAGTTTACTAATAGACACTTTTAGTTCAAAATTCCACCATACACCTGGCTCCATAATTAGATCATATCGAAAATGTTAAATGTCATCCAAACTACATGTACTTAAAAAGTCTTTTTTGATATGACAATTAGAACCTAAGCTACAATTGACTTCAGAGATTACATTTGTTCACAGTAACAAGTCAAACTAATATAAAGTGTATTTTTTATTTTGTTTTTCACAGATATCGATCTCTCTCACATAAAGATGATTGTCGCGAACGTTGACGACGAGCAGTCTTTGCTAGCGATGTGTGGCCAAACTAAAGTGGTGATAAACTGCTGTGGCCCGTACAGGTTCTACGGCGAGCCGGTAGTGAAGGCGGCTATAGACAGCAAGACCAATTACCTTGATGTCTCTGGGGAGCCACAAGTAAGTGTTATTGACTACATTAATAAACTAGGTTCCAATATACCATGTCGTTGGCTTTACGGACGAGCGACCTGGGCGGTTGCCTACATCGCCAGGGCCTAGAGGCGCTCTTCCCGAGGTCGTTGGTCGGACTGTACGAGCTCCTACTCTAGCTGCTTGCAACCTCATAAGCCCCCTTTTAGACACCTCTTACGACAGAGAGGGTATACCATAGCCCTATTTTGACCTCGGAAATACATGGACAGGACAACACTACAGGATTACAGGACTAATTTAGACTTCTTGATATTTACCATATTTTTCCGAATTTACTGACAAAAGTTACACAGTAGAGATCCAAAAAGATAAAAGAATTAAAATTTATGAAGTATTTTTTCTTGAAATTTTAGAATAAAGTAATTACCTACCTATCTACGTACATTAGCTATTCAGTTTTTTTTAAGTAAATTACTATTCGTGCCATTATGATATTATCCTAGCTATTTAAATGTGTTATGATGTGCAAATTCCAACACTTCGTTATAATAGAAAGAACATTAAATTTGTAATTTGCCAGAGGTCGAAATTGGACCGTAATCATAGTTTTCTTTAATATTACCATACTACGTTTATCTTTGCTCTACGGTCTACGCTAATTTCAAATTGATTACAGCGATTAGTGTCTTAAAAACAACTTGTGATTGATGTCGTTGCTTTAGTAAACATTCAAATATCCTGTAGACGCACATTCTCTGATTCTCAAAAACTTGATGACATCACATCACAATTACATTGAATCAGAATAGCGACTAGAGTTCAGACGTTTGATAAAAATGAATCGTAAATGGTGATTTAAAATTTCAATTAAGTATAGAATTCTGAATTTTTATAAACAAAAATGACATTTTATGTTTGCTCTCATATAAAATGTATAATATTAATGTACTTAAAATAATATAGTTTGTTAAGGTATTATGTACCCGAGTGTAAAGAATATTCATTAGCCAAAAGTTTTTATTTATGTACATATAAAATACGCAGAATCATTGTAATACATAAAATACTTACTCTATTACAAGGTTAACTTGTAGGATCAAAGATCGTTTCAAAAATACCGATTGGAGGAAATATATTATTATAAAGGTTAAAGATGACAAAATTGTTGTTTATTTTTGCTTAACTGGTTTTTGCTTACAAGGAATTTGGGTTTGTTATGCTTATACAATTTGTTAAGTCTATACAGACCAAACTGAGAATATTGAAATGAGTAAAAAAAAAAACGCACTTAGAATAGAAAAGATTTTTGGAAATTTTGCCTAAGGTCTAGACATAGAGGTGAATTCTATGGGTGAATTAATAGTTTCAATTACACAAACTAGTAAAGCAATGGTAGATATTAGACCACAATTAAACACAAAAAAACTTTATACACCAATATAAAAAATAAAATTTTATATACATATGTATCTATTATTCTTCTGTGCGAATGCATATATGAATAATGTGTTAATTAAAGGTAATTGAATATTTTTTTTAATACTATTAATTTTTTACCCTTTTTTAATTACAACTAATTTTCTTCTTATTGTTACAGTTTATGGAGTCGATGCAGTTGAAGTACGACAAACTGGCGCAAGAAGCGGGCGTGTTCGTGGTGAGCGCGTGCGGCTTCGACAGCATCCCCGCAGACCTGGGCGTGCTGTTTCTGCAGGATAACTTCGGAGGTAACGCCGGGAATGATTATTACAAGGAATTATTAGAGACTAGCTGATCCCCGCGGTTTTACCCGCTTTTAAAAAGTAAAAAATAAAACATATTTAAACATAAATGTCATTCCACTCTCCCGTGACGGTGCGCGCATGAATGTGGAACGCGCGCTAATGGATTTTTCATAATTTAAAGTAGCCTATATTACACATTAGTTATATTCCAGAGAAAGACCTGTCAAAATCGGTCCAGCCGTTAAGAAGATTACCTCAGCCAAACAGACAGACAGACAGATAGACGGACAGGCAGATGCACAATTTTTTTTATTGCATTTTCGTTATAGGTATCGTGTATACTTTCATATGCATTGAGTAAAAAATTGTTGTTGTTATATCACAAACAGAAACTTCAATTTTATTTATTTGTATGTATAGATGGTAGAATTTTTACTAATATCATATAAAAATAGAAAATAATTGACGGTGGTAAAATGTTTTGTGGTTCACCTGTACTATTGCTGCAATAATTTCTGCCTAATGACAAAGATGTTAAGCACTATTGTGTTCTAGTTTAAAGGGTGTGGTAAGAGAGACATCCTTAGCTGACGCTTGGTCAATCTCAGGCAAGATTCT
>DWPV01000353.1:0-30983 GCA_018251915.1 Urbanus proteus proteus | reverse complement strand
TTTCACATGCATTGAGTAAAAAAAATATATTTTGAAATCACAAACAGACACTTCAATTTTATTTATTTGTATAGATATGATAGTAGCAAACGAGGACACCTGGTATGTGATATGGTATATGGTACATGGTATGTGACATGTGGCCACTGCCGCCCATGGACATTTAATCGTATAATCAACCTCAGATAAGATCACCTACCTGAGATCGGCCACAGATGCGTTGCTGCTAACTAAGGACTAAGTTGGACTAAGGACTAACCCTCGAATAAGTTTGTCCCCCTTACCAAACCTATCAAACTAGAATACTGCAGCATGTAACACTGCTGTTACGAGTATCAGGCAGAAATAGATGGGCAGTGGTGCCGCCAGAGTCAACAACAAAGTATTCTAATACTTACTGCGAGGTAGACTTCGAAACAGAGGAAAATTAAAAGTGTTACCTACAAGGCAAAAATCAAATATACAGACGACATTAATGATCAACTCGAATCCAAAATAAAAATCTACAATACAATCTATAATAACCAAAGATGTAGTAAAGTTTACGAAATAAATAGTAAGCTAACATTAAAGCTAAAACAGTAACATACTACGACCTCTGCCAGGTCCGCACTACGCTAGAAAACGCGACTATCGCCTCATCAGCTCCAGATCGCCTATTGTGCAAATGTACCGTAATAAATTCCCGATATCCCACAGCGAGTGTAACGCAATTTTTCGCCGACGTCGTGGTGTAAACATGTTGGAACAACAAATAAGAAAAAGCAAACTCGGAGCGGCCCATACAAATAAATAATGTATTAGAACATACATACATTTGGGCGGAGTTGGCCGAACATATTTTTTCTCGTTACGATTTCACTCGATCACGATTACGCCATGTGTTTTTTGTTGTTTAGTAAGTTGTATAATGACAAATTTATGGTTCTTTATAGTGATTTATTTAATTTGACGTCGTGCAAAGTATTCTGTGGACATAATAATATCTTGTTTATCCCATGATTCAGACGTGACGATGAATTTAGCATTTTTGCTACACCTACATCTTTCTTATAACCGTTCTGCTATAAATTATATTCTTAAAAGACATATCAACTAAGATATATCATTAATCACTAGATTTCTTTATGCTGTGGATATAACGGGCATACATGAAGGCGAGCTTATAATAACCCCGACCAGAACAAAAATAAATTTCTCATTCACCTTTTTATTCACGAATCTAGAATTCAGAATGCTTATGATATATATGGTGACCATCACTAAAGTCTTCATGATATCAAGACTGACATTAGCTTTATTTGTATTGATTTTGTTACAAAATACTTGAACCTATCTATCATAAAAATGTTAGTAAATATATGCAATACAACGTAACAAGACGTTCGACGTTGACGAGAACAAGAGTAAATTAAAACGAGCCGTCACCCTCGTCACTGTCTGCGCTTAATTTGAGAGTTGTTAGTGCTCGAAGATTTCAGCGAAACGCAAATATTTGTACAGGGAACAGGGTTCGCATATTAAAGCTAAGAGTACCCTGCTAAACAAGCTAGAGATAAAGTTGCTATTTATGTCCCATTTTGGATGAGTTGTAGGTTGTAGGCAATGTTTTAATGTTCCTTTATGAGGCTCTTAGAATGAACAATGCTCAATCAATGTGGGTTCGTTTTTTACGCGTAACTGAAGTTAACACATAAGTCATATCTATACAAATAAATAAAATTAAAGTGTCTGTTTGTGATTTCAAAATATTTTTTTTTACTCAATGCATATGAAAGTATACACGATACCTATAATGAAAATGCAATTAAAAAAATGTCTGTCTGTTTGGCTGAGCTAATCTTCTCAATCGCTGGACTGATTTTGACGGGACTTTCACTAGAAGATAGCTGAAAGTCTAAGGCGTAACATAGGCTACTTTAATTTTTTTTAAAGAATTATCGCGCGCCGTCGCGGGAGAGCGGGATGAAATTCATGTTTAAATATATATTCTTTTTTAGAATAAAATAATATTTTTTTACTACCTAAACATAAGAACTAAGCCAGAGAGTTAGTCATTTAAAAATACGCATACTTTGTTAGACACTTTGTGTGACTCTTCAAGGTCAAAATTACATTTGATATTGTGTAATCTAACGTAACATTTTTATACACTCCTGAACTCTGAACGTTTGAAGGTTAATGCAATAACATATAAATCTTTCCATTTCACGTAATGTCTTGATTCTATCAATTCAATACTTTGAAACGATTACCGTCGCTCAATTTACTTACAAATACTTATATCGAAAGGAATGTTCAGTGTACCATATTTCTCTAACAGGCTCCGAACAAGTCATAATTCAATTTGCTCAGTTTATTGATCCGCAAGAGCAAAGAGATTCGGAGGAAAAATAATATTGAGCTAACACGTGAACAAGCCCGACCGTATTTCAATACCTTTTTCTTTGTTTCAGATAATGCTCGCCATCTCCGCTGATTCGCGAATGCCTTAAGGCAATATGAGAGTCAAGAGGAGTTTAGACGTGAGGCTGATCGCCTTGTGTACTACCTGCATCCTCCTCCCAGCCATCGCCTGCCCCTCTCAATGTATATGCAAATGGAAGAACGGTAAACGACACGTGGAATGTACCGACAAAGATCTCAAAGCAATACCAAACTCGCTCGACTCCGAAACGCAAGTATTAGACTTTGCTGGAAATGACATGCAAGTTCTACAAAAGGAAACATTCCACAAACTGGGCCTGTTAGACTTACAGAAAATCTACCTACAACGATGTCGGCTGCAGAAAATCGATAACCATGCCTTTAGGGGTCTCGCCAATCTAGTCGAATTGGATCTGTCCAATAATTACATTACCGTCGTTCCGTCTAGCAATTTCGTCTTCTTTCCATCTTTGATGAGACTGTCGTTGAACAACAATCCCATTACGAGCATCAAAACTCACTGTTTTCAACATTTATCTTATTTGACTACTTTAGAGTTGAGCGAGTGTAAAATTGAAACTATTGAGAACGAAGCGTTTGCCGGCTTAAAGCATTTGGAATGGCTGAGATTGAACGGTAATAGACTATCAAATATTCAGGGCGATAATTTATTCCCCGATACGTTACGAGGGATCGACCTTCAAAACAATAATTGGAATTGCGATTGTCATCTGCGAGATCTACATAGCTGGCTTCTCAATTTCAATATGCCACACGCTGTTGAACCGATTTGCTCGCTACCTGAGCGAATGAAAAAACGGACAATCGTCAGTATAAGCGAAATAGATCTGGCTTGCGTTCCGAAATTGACCCCTACGTCGGTGTACTTAGAGACGAATACGGGCAATAATGTCACCCTCGAGTGTGTTGTCAAGGCCATACCAGAAGCAAAAGTGAAATGGCTGTTCCAGGGACAAATAATACGCAATTATTCGACATCGTCCTCCGAGCCCCATCACGTGTTTTATGTCGAAAATGGTGTCATCGACAAAAAAAGTGAATTATTCATATTCAATATTGGCAACGATGATAACGGTACATATTCATGTATAGCTGAGAACTCGGCGGGAAAAGCACGCGCCAATTATACGATTAAAATTTTAGTAAAAGAGGAGCCAGTTGTAATTGTTGTGACTTTTCCTCATAGACATTTAGTAGTGATAATAACTATAGTTTTTGTTATATTCATACTATTAGTAGCTATAATAGCCGTCGTATTATTAAAATTCAAAACCGATACGCGAAGTCGGAAGAAAAAGGAAAGCGGGAAGGACGTAGCTCTTTGTAATCAAATTTTACCGAACAGTAGGAGCAACGGTTCTTTGCCGAAGAATAATGGAAGCGTTATTGTGAACGCTCATTCGCATCACGCTTTGCATTACACAGTGCAGACGACCCGAGATTACGAGTCGAGCGACGCATACCAAAGCAATAACATGAAAGGCTTTGTAGACAGGAATCCTGACCTAATTAGCGATGCTGAAACCGTTGCGAACAACACTCAAAATGAGAACACGGTGCTCTCTGTATACAAAGCGCAGACTGCAAACGATGGTTTCGAGGAGGAAACCGCATTCACCGCCCCGAGTGTTCCGAGACAAGTCACGTGGCAAGACCAACAAAATTTGACAAGTATGAGTATACCACCGAACGCTATGTACCAACATTCTGCGGATGTTCATTTAAATCCTGGATGCTTTTTAGATAGCGAAGGGTATCCCTACGACTACGGACTCCCAAAACACCCTTGTCGGCCACCGATTATGTCGAACTACTCTGTAGTTGGACCGTTCTATCAGACTTTACCACATAATAGGCCAAAGGGCCAGAAACTTGTATGCAAATTCGCCAAGGACACAGAATTCAATACGACCCCGCCGACTTGTCCCAATTTCGAGGTTTTCAACGCTACGAACGTAAGGCGCACCTTGGAGGGTTACCCCGTGCCTCGGAATAGGCAAATAGCTTTCGTCGGGAATGGGACCGTGTACTATAATGAGGAGTTCGTTCCTTCGCCTCCTGAGGGATATAAAACGGAGTCGGTGCAATGTTGTGCGCCTCCAGAAGGTTGTTCCTCGTGGGTGAATCCTAAAGGGACGTGTGCTGTGATGGTGCCGATGGGGATAGCTGAAGGTGCGGGAAGGTGTTATCAGGTGGAAACGCGTTGTGTCGATACACAGACTACTGATGCTAGGATGCCGGGTGAAGGTACGGAGAGTGTGTTGAAGCCGCTCCCGCAAGTGTCGAATGCTAAGTGTGCGTCGGATATTTGTTCGGAAAGCCCAGACGAGGGGTATGTGGGAGACGCGAACGATATCTGACGACGACGTCAAATGGATAACGCGTAAACAGGGCAATTTAGACGCTAGTAAAGTGATAAAGCGACTGAGTATGAAAATAGTATTGTATATAAGCTAAATC
Source organism: Urbanus proteus proteus (assembly GCA_018251915.1). Taxonomy (NCBI): domain Eukaryota; kingdom Metazoa; phylum Arthropoda; class Insecta; order Lepidoptera; family Hesperiidae; genus Urbanus; species Urbanus proteus. The sequence continues at coordinate 26,075 of DWPV01000353.1, read as the reverse complement.
GGGAATCGGGAATCGAGCGGTGCCCGGTGTACAGTGCACAAGATAAGTTTAGATTAAGTTTTGATAAGTAGACTCGTAATCATCACCATCAGTATTTTGTAATGCATAGTTATTTTGATACTGTCTTAATCTTATTACTGATAGCTTAGTTATGTATGTCTTATTGATAGTTACTTTAAAAAGCTCAATGTATATTATGTATGGATATTATGTTAAAATGATGTATTCAATTTGTATTATTTAACAATAACATTTTTTAGAGTTTAGTAGAATTTTGCAAAATAATGCGTAGTTTTATTTTTAAGGTTTGAACTGGAGAAAAAACTTAAAAATATGTTGTTTTTAACAATGTCCTTTTTAACTATAGCCGTGTGAGGAAGACTAAAATTTTGTAAATCAATATTTCTTTGTACGATGTAAACTTTCATAATATATTTTTATATGTTAATATTTAGCGGTTTATATTGTTTTTTACATTTTAATATTATTTTACTGTTTTTATCCTCTGTATAGATCAGATTTGATTACGCAATTTATATAATATTATGCCTATTTAATAAGTTTGTAATTTCATGTCAGTCGTAAACCGCAATAATTTTAAAATAAACAGATTAATAAGCTAATAATGTTTAAATTTGTTAGTTAATGTATAAATCTGTACTAATCACATTTTGTGGTAATAAATTCACGTACCTCCATTAGAATATTTTCAGTTAGTTATAGTTTAGATTTCATGTTAAACATCAAATACTGGCATACGAAAATTCTATGAAAACGCTCCTACATAATAATACTAAACACTGATCATTCCTAATAATATTATATTGAATTTTGTTTATAATATAATTATTATTCAAGCGCATTTTATTATTATATGACTCTACTTTTGTTTGAAACGCATTAATTAATAGTAATCCATTATGATTATATGTCATAACATCCTAATTCGGGAATTACAAAAATCATATTGACCTTTTAGCGTAGAAAAACATTATTCATACACTTTAAAATATATTCACCCGCGTTAAGAAGTAAAAAGACGTACTTATTTAAACGTAAGTGATATCCCGCGCTCACGGCGTCCGCATGCGCGTGGAAGACGCGCTAATGCTTTTTAAAAAATTAAAGTAACCTATGTTATGCCTTAGACCTTCAGCTATCTTCCAGTGAAAGTCCCGTCAAAATCACTCAAGCCGTTTAGACGATTACCTAAGCAGACAGAAAAATTGACATTTTTTTAATTTGAATTTTTGTTACAGGTATGGTGTATAGTACTTTCATATGCATTGAGTAAAAAGTTGTTTTGAAATCACAAATAGACATTTCAATTTTATTTATTAGTATACGTAATAGATTTTTAAAACCCCAAAAAAAAATTATCCCCATTCATTTCCCCAATTTCAAAGAAGCCTTTATAGAAACGTGTCCAGCTAATTAATATTTCCCCAAATTATCCAATCATTTATTAGTAGGAACACGGAATTTTATTTCGAGGTTTTCCTTTTCCGTGAAATACTTTTTTAATTTCTGTTTGGATACAATTTTTCTTTTAAAGCGAAAATTTTTCTCATTATGATTCCGGCTTGGACACTTCTCAAATTACAGTTGCTTTGACGAACCTTTCGTATTTCTGTTGAATGATAAAATAATTTGACACATTTTAATAATAGTCAAAGAAAGACTATATTATTTATCCCTTAAATGTCTTGAAAAACTTAATTTGTCTTTAATGGGATTGATTGTATCGATAATATTGGTGTATCTACGTAGGGTACGTAATATCATCCAAACAATTAAATAAAACTGAAGTTTGTGATTTCAAAATAAAATTTTTTTACTCAATGCATATGAAAGTATATACGAAACCTATAACAAAACAACAAATAGCCGTAGGAATGTGGTTTGACTCCAGTGGCACCACTACCCCTGCTGTGTTCTGGTCTAAAGGGTGTGATTAGAGAGACATACATGCGTATCCGAGGCGTTCTACCCCAGTCCTCACGGGTAGCAACGCATCTGTGGTCAACCTTAGGTAGAACTTGATCTTATCTGGGGTTGATTATGGATGTCTACTCGCTTACTACTTCGAAGCAATAAAAAAACTTAGATATAATTCAATTGTCAAATAGAAAAATATAAAACAGGACATAACTTCACGGCTGCTGTCTAAGTACTGGTAATATTTCTTTTACAGCCATTTCTAGCGATAAAGCATAAAATATTCATACGTAAAACTTGGCAATGACTCGTATTGTATTTGGCAACTTGGCACTTGGCAATACACAGATAAAGTAATCGGAATAATGATATGAAATGTACGCAGATTTTTCTGTAGTTTAGAAGATATTAATAAGAAAGAAGAATTGTAAGCGTGGAAACGAAATATTTTAACGATGTAACTCAAAAAAAAGTTCTCAAAGGTGTGTGAAGTCTTCCAATTTGCACTTGGCCAGCGCGGTGGACTAAGGACTAAAATCCCTCTCACTATGAGAGGAGACCTGTGCTCAGCAGTGGGACAATAATGGGTTGATGATAATGTAACTCTAACAAAAATCAAAACAGATAAAAAAAATCAGCTCGTATAATTATATGTATTATAAGGTCGTTTTAAGGTATGTCTTACCACCTTCAAATCATAATTTACCCTGCATTATATGTACCTATTTATAAAATCAGAATTTAACTATTTTCGCTTGCGTTTCATAGTTTTACGTGTGCCAGTTATTGAAAATATTAGGAAGAAATACTTGTAAAAATTAAATTGTTTTTCGTTTGCGTTCTTATTATTAAAGTGTTTTCGTAAATAATGCAATCTAAAATGGCGGTTCTATAGATATATTCCTCACTCATACATTACTGAGTGTAAGCGAGAGTCCCAAAGAAATGCCGCTACTTTGGATTACTTTATTGAACCAAATAATAGGATTATGAAAGAAATAGCAATAATTTGATGAATTTAGACATAATCAAATTGCCGTAATCCTATATGATTGGAACAAAATTGGTTTATAATGTTTGAGTGCTTTGTAATCATGTTTTTTTGTATCTGCAAATTTGCGTATAATCTTAGAGACTTGTTTCACTGCGAAATAACGAATATCGAGCACATAGCGAAATTGATGGAATTTTGAAACTCGCTGGAGATTTCAAAATTTCATCCAGTTTGCCAGGTTTGAATGTATTGGTATGACTAGTCAAAGGGACTATTTCTATTTATGAGGTGACCTATTTCTACGCATCCATAGTAGCGGAGCTATCACCAAGCCATTTGATATGCGTGGTTCCGGGTTCGATTCCCAACGAAACAGATATACAAATTAAGTTTGATTTATGTTCTGTGTTAGTGTATTTAAGTATATGCACATGCTAGCAGTGATACTCTAATGGTAGAAACTCGATATCTCAATCGAGAGATAAAGGAGAAAAAAAGAGTTAAATTTATCGCTATTCGTTACTTCACTTGTGGAAGATGTTCAATATAAGTATTATTAATTCTGTAATTGCTTACATTTTGATACATTATTTTTAAATAAAAGATCATCTCCATCGAATTTAACATCAAAGCACTGCCGTGGTAATATTAATTCGATGAAAATAATTTATTTATATTTTGCTTTATTGTAAGTTAAATGTAACTTGATATTTCTTTTTCTGTTTTATCTTCCTTAAAATAATCTTTTTTATTGTAACCATAATTTACTGCCAATACATTTTTTCTTACCATTTATTTTTAGATTTAACATTAACAAAAATATGTCGAGGAATGCAATATTTATCTGATTAAGCTCTACGTTGCAAATTTAAATTAACAAAGTCATCGTCATTGAAATTATAAACTTAAATGTAAATTTTTATGGACCTTCTAATTCATACAAGTAGTATAATCTGTAAATAGTATGTATATACTAGTTTTTATTATGAAATTTCCGTACGGAACAGTAGAGTAATTTAATCGATATCAGGGTACTTCCCTAAGGTAATATGGTATTAGGGTTTACCGAGGAATTGTGTCAAGGTAATTAAAGGACAAAACCCATGAGATTGGCAGCAGTATAACATCAACACCAACTGCTGTATCCAACACACATGTGATTAAAGCAAAAATGGTTATTGGAGGAAGCCTATGTCTAGTTGTGGACCTGAAAGAGCTGACCGATAAAATAAAGATGTAATAGCTACGAGATGTTTTTGGACACTAGTTTTCCTTACAGCAAAAGGGAATTGGACCATAGTTAGCGCTACAATTGGTGGACAGACTTATGGGTTGCTCTACTTGCCGTTCGAAGCACGGAACTGTTAAAATTTAGTTAAAACGTGACCACTCCCAATTTTAAACGTGTCCATGTTTGCTTAATTTTAAATCCATTGTTAGGTAAAGAAAGTCAGTTAAATATTTTTGCTTAAACTCCATTTTTTAAATTTAAAACATTTTTATTCAATGTTTGTGTATATTAGTTTAGCGATGAATATTTTTTTAGCCTAAACTATAAACTTTATACGAATGAGTTAATTTTATTGTTCTATCCAAAACGCTCCCATAATGTCTCCCATAAGCTTCGCAACCCATTGGAGGAAGGGAAGCGGATAATAATTGTCGTAGCTAATTAACAACTTTACATAGTTGAAATTACTTACATGTTCACCATTTCTGTGGTAAAGTTTTAGTGCCATATTACTTTAAAGAAAGACGTGGTCGTTTCTAACATTTTATTGTCTTCAAATCATGTTTGAATCTTTATAATATTGTGACACGGCTAGATAATCCAATTAATTTTATCTTAAAAACAAAATACCCGACTGCTTAAAAGTTATTTTTTCAGTTTTCAGGCACTATATTTAAAAATTATATATCCTAAGTCACTATGAGTATTGAGACGAATCCAACGACACCTCGTATGTTAAAATCTGTCATCCAGATTTTATATATGTATGTATGTATGGGAGCCCTACAAGGCGTGGCATAGAAAATGACATACATACATACATACATAATTACACATTCATACGCTTGAAAAACATTACCCTCGCTCTGACGCAGTCGGGTGAAAAATATTTAATATCTACATATTTATGGATACGTCATATAAGTTAAACAGACGATATGCAAAGAAAATAAAAACCATTTATTTGCAAGAAGCAATAAAATGTTGAAACGACTATATAGGGAAAATATTGTAACACTATCTTTTGTAAAAAAATCAACTGTTTTAGGGATTATGTTCTTCTTTTGTATGTAATGATAATTTTCATAGCAATTATGATTAAATTGTATCAGAAAGGTATTTGTATGGTTATTATGAATTTGTTGTGTTAACGAAGATGTTTTTTTTACCAAACATATTTGTTCTAAAATTAAAAAGTAGAGCAATAATACGTGAACTCTTCTATAATATGATTTAATAAATAATACAAATGGAATTTTGTTAAAACTAAATTTTGTCAACATTATTCTTTAAATCCAATGTTCTTGAATTTATTAGCTCTATACCCGATCAGTGTAACAAAATTAGAATTCAATGAATAGAAAATGCTGTACAATTAATTCGGAGTTTGAACAGAGACGATCAATTTATTATTCATCCTAAAACTTCATCTCGATTTGAAAGCTAACTGAATATTTCATCAGCTCACTGATCAGGTAAACCTTAAAAAAATGTCATAACCACAAAATGGTTTGAACCATACACCACAATTTTAAATAATTAATTAAAGTTATTTGAAGATTAAAAGCAGACTGGTTAGATTCTTGATAGCACAATGATATCACAGTGTTACTCTTAGTGAAACAAGTTGTAGTTGTGCATGACTTTGAATAAAAGTGTATTTTTACTACTGACTTTTATTTCTCACCTATAGCTTTAAATAAACGATTGTTATTTTTATCGTACAGAAGTAACCAAGCATATCTTTGTAACAATAAAAAGGCAATTGATGCACGTTTGCCTTTTTTATTGTTCACCTTTTTTATAAGATCGAAATAGCAGGCGAGCGTGCAATCCACCTGATGGAAAGTGGCCACTGTCGCCCATGGATATTTGTAACACCAGATAAGAAGAGAACCTTGAGGAGAAGAGTTGAGGTTGATCATAGTTGCATTGCTACCCATGGGGACTGAGTTGGAATGCCTCGGATAAGTATGTCTCCATTACCACACCCTTCAGACTAGAACAGAGCAGTGCTTAACATTGCTGTTATTATGTAGAAACAGGCATAGTGGTGGTGCCGACGGAGTCGAATCACAGCGGACTCTACCACCTTCAACTAATCTAAAATACAAAAACGTTTAATACTCAACACAAATAGCTATTGCACAAATTGCAAAATTTAAACAGATTTGAACACACAAAGCAATATTCATCGCAATATCAAAACGTATTGCCACTAGAATTTATATAACAAATCGTGTATAACAGTTTTACATTTATCGAGTGTAGCGATACCAATAAACTACGTAGCTCATAGCGATATCTTTTCTGAACTCAAATAGAATATATCGTTATTCGTTTATTTTTATTCGTTCGTTGTTATATAATGTGTTATAAGTCCCAAATGGAATTTGTTTTTTATTACAGATATATTATTATATTATTTGTTTAACTATAAAATATAAAAGTAGCAGAGAATCGGATAGTCTTTTGAGTTCACAGCTGCTTACAGACATGTCATCTCTAGTCAGTCGCAGATGAGATTTGAGTCTTACAGTCAGACACAGATGCGTTGCTAACCACGAGAACTAAGTTGAAATACCTTACGTGATGAGTGAATGACTCAATATACGCTTTGACTCTGAATTATTATTATTAAACTGCTACGAAATACGTCTGTTGGTAGTATCGAACCATGAAAGCTCCTAACACGCGTAGTTAATTTAAAAATATTACTTATATTAGTAGTGATGGGAAATGTTATAAGGAAACAACATAGCCTAGTAACAAATAATTTGATTTATTATTTCTGCATACATAAGACCACAATAGGATTACCTATGTAACATACATAAATATTACATAAATACCCATAATATATTTATCTATTAGCGTAGCCGAGAATCAAATCGGTAACTCAACGTAACTTTTGCGTATAAAGGTGGTAGAACATCACGTGGTTCGACTGCGGTGGCGCCACCACCACACCTATTTCTACATTATAACTGTAGTTTTAAGTACTGCTGTGTTCTGGCTTGAAGGGTGTGGTCACGGAAACAGACTTATTCGAGGCGTTCCAACTTAGTCCTCAGCCGTAGCAACGCATTTGTGGCCAACCTCAGGTAAGACTCTGATTTTATCTAGGGTTGATTATAAATGTCCATGGGTGGCAGTGGCCACTTACCATCAGGTGGACTGCATGCTCGTTTGCTACTCACGTGTTATTAATAAAACAACTTTCACGACTCAAGGTTATTCAAGGTGCACTTTTAAATCGACATAACATTTTGATTTGTTTTATTTACGAGTACGCTTGAAGTTTATGAAAACCGAGTTAATAAAATAAACAATACTTCTCTGAAATAATAAAGAAACTTGTTTATAACTTACATGAACGATACATTTTCCGCATAAAATAAAGTATAAAAACGGAAAAAATGTTTTCATTTACACGAAACTGCAGCACAAAAGTTCTAAGTTCCGAGTTTATGAAGAGCGTATAATATTCTCGCGTGGAATACAAAAATGTTTATATTCACATCAGGTAATTTCCAAGTCAATTTTAACGCAGCGGTATCTCGTATACATTGAGTATAAAAAGTATAGACCTGAGGATCTTAGGACTGCTGTTACGTTTTTTATGATATTTCTATGTGACGTATTTCCTAACAGCTTATGTGTAGTGCTATCACGTATCATGTTCTGGGAATAATATTATAAAGATCGCTTATACACGCTGATACTATGATATTTATTTATTTATTTATAAATTTATTGTAACACCTCTAACAAAGTTAAAAATGTACAAAAGGGCAAAACATAATGCCTTATGGCATTCTCTACCAGTCAACCCTGGGTGAGGTAGAAAAATTGCGGCAGGTGTAAACACGTAATAAAAATAAATCAAAATAGAAAATAACAATAAATCGTGACAACCATTTCTATTCAACCAATTATATGCCTTCTGTGCAATGTAATACATGGTAATACGTAAGATTTTTGTGTGGACTATTAACAATGTGACATTAACGTACAGAACATTTTTTAAAAATGATTGAATAGCGTAAACGTAGCAACCGACATGACAATTTAAATTGAACCTTATCTCAAAGTAATAGTACTTTCAGATCGTCGACTATAAGTTTGACTCTATTATCAACTTGGCAATCCTGTCGATCCGCCTACATCGCATCTCCTGTTGTCTCTTTCCTTTACGTACGAATCTATAAGGATTAGCGAAAAAAGCTGAAAGGACTTCTGACGCCGATTTTGATAAAACTGTATATTTTGTTTTTTAAAAAAATTATGAAAATATTAACGAGTTTATCTTGAAAAACAATCACAATCCTTATAAGCAACTTAAACTTATAAGGGTCAATTTCTGGAAACTATACATGTATATTAATATTTATCTTTAGTCATCCGTCGTCGTCGAAATAAGTCCCCTGGCCACGGCGCTGGTGTAGAGAAATGAAATGTTACTAACCTTAACAGTTGAAAGTGCCCAATTCTATTTATATATGATATAAATATATATAATATATACATATATGAATGACGATTTGAGCAAACGATGACATAATCAAAGGGATTCCCCTTAGTTGCGTTCAAATACCTTTGTATCTTGCATGTTATATCATTTATTATAATAAGCGTAGATTAATGAAAAATCTTCTTTCCGATTATGAAATAAATTAATATTTCGGTTAGAGAGATACTATACGAATTTCATAGAAAACTTTTGTCAATTTCTTTTAAAATATTTGATTTAAATCTTATTAAATAACCATATTAACAAGGTTAAATATCAATCGTATAGCAGTTTACGAACACATCTGCTCTGTGCTCTGTCATAAATGTCATAATATTATCACAAAATATACAGTAAAATAAATAGGATTACGCGGAATTTATGTATCTACGTTAAATTATTTATTTAACTTTTTATACCATATATTATTTAATTTGCACTTGTGTTTTAAGTGTTAAAGAGTGCAAAATGCTTCGATCTGATGCGCAGGGGCAAGGTATGTCAAATAGAAACAGTGTCCTGGCTAATATAAATTCTATTACAACTGAGAAAATGTTGGATATTCAACGAGATCTGGAGCCATATGACGTGGTATCAATGGTGTTTCTTTTGTACGACGTACCAGACACTGCTTTACAGCGATTGACTACGTACCAACGGGTTTTCAGAGATGTTGAGACAAACAATCTCAATTTGCTCTACGAGTGGGCGCTGTACGCTCAATGCAAACCAACTTGGAGGTATGAGTTTTTGGAAGCACTTACAATTTGTCGTCTTTACAATATCATCAAGAAACTTGGATTCGACGTCCCCAGTGTTAAACAACACTATCAACCAGACAATGTTTATGTCAATGTATATATTCATCCAATAAAAAAACAGCTTTATATGCTGTGTGAAAATATTACTTCTGACACTATGTCCAAATTGAAAGCAACTTTGATATCATTTGAAATAGATACTACAGAACATGAGTACTGTGAAATGATTTTCTTGGAATTGATGAGTCAGAAATTTATTGTTCTCAATAACACGGACAAGGAAGGAATGTTATCTAACATGAAACAGACAGAAGTCGAAAGTCTGGCAAGGATAATTGAAAGATATCATGACTTGAAAAACTTTGCGATACAACTGAGACAAATTGCAAGGAAGTTAAATAATGAAACTCCTTTCCCACTTCCTGATTTAACCAGTACTCCGTCCGTATCAAAAACCAAAATGGATGATGCAAAACAAATTGATAATGACAAAATGTACCCTGAAGATTTGCAAGAAACCTTTGAATTGTTTGGACAAATGAAGTTAGAAGACATACCCATAAAAAATCTTAAATCGGACACATTACAAGTGGTTGAAAATCGCTATCCAATTCACAATCCAAAACGTGTAGGAGTTTGTTGTATAATAAATCAAGAAAAGTTTCATCCCTCAAAAAGTAGTATACAGAGCCCGGATCAGGTGAATGAATTGAGTGATCGCCTGGGTTCTAGGTGCGACCAAGAAGCTTTGGAGAAAACAATGACCAATTTAAATTTTGTTGTAAAAATTCAACGTAACTTGAAATATACGGAAATATTTGAATTCATAAAGCAATGTATCCGATTCAGTATACCCGAGGACAGTATATTTATGTTATGTGTACTGTCGCATGGAGTTAGAGGGCACATATATTCATCAGACTCTTTGAAAGTTAAAGTAGAAGATATGCAAAAATTGTTGGACTCCGATGAGGCTCTACACTTGAGAGGAAAGCCTAAAGTGTTAATATTGCAAGCATGTAGAATTGATGAGGCACCTAATGTTCCCAGACCACGTTTAGTGGCAGATAGTACTGCCTCAAATTATTATTTGCGAAAATCACATTTCCTTATATATTGGGCCACTGCTCCAGAGTACGAGGCATTCAGGGATGAGAAGAAAGGATCGCTATTCATACAGGCCTTATGCTATGTTATAGAGAAGATGGCCAGCCACGAACAATTGTATGATATATGTACCACAGTGACAGATTATGTTACTAACTATTGTACTAAAAAACAATGTGTACAAGTACCAATATTTGAGTCATCACTGAGAAAAAAGTTGTACTTATGTATTCCAAGTCTATAAAAAAGAAGTAGATAAGAGAAATGTGATTTTTTGTAATGTAACAGGCAGGCAATGATTTTTTTTTGATGACGAGAGGGAAACCTTAAAAAAAGAACAAAGGTATCACATGAATATGTGATATATATAGTATGTAATGTTTTTTGGCAAAAAGGGGACATTCTTTATGGTACTATAGGTACCTACTTATTACCTTGCATAACATATCTCTCCATTGCTCCTCTACAGCCTCACCACATAAAAGCACTTCCACACAGCTCAGTTACGATATAGTAGAACTACATAGATATGGAATCTCATGTGAAAAATATTTCAGTACCTACTCAGATTAATTGGTGTATTTTATTGCTACAACCACTTTGAAAGGTAGACATTGTCTAAAATATGAGGCAATGTAGCTTTTTAGGGATGTCAACACCACTGCGGCTAAATTTATAAAGTACGTATTTCAATCATACTAGGATTTGAATGTTGACATTCATAACTAGCAGAGATAATATTTCATCAGACGGACTGCAATTTACAAATTTTGAAAAAAATAATGGATTTTTTCTTTTATTCACAAGGGTTTTTCTTTATAAATTTTTATGTGTTTTTTTATTTATATCACAACTATAAGTGCAATGTTATTTAAAGATAAATGAAATAAACAATATTTTTACATAAAGCTTTTTAATTCAACTAATATTTTCTAAATTTATTGATACATCAGTCTTCGTGAAGTCCATAACTGCTGATTCCAGCGCTTTTTTCTCATCATCTGTCTTCAGTTTTGACCACATTTTGTCTAAGTATGCTCTTTGATATTTCTGTATGAACATAAAACTATGCTTCAGGGTGGCACCAACATGTAATGTTCTTAAAGACACATCCAATTTGCCAATCTTTGTTATAAAGGGAATTGTACTCGTTACAAACTTATGTGGCCCGTGTCTGGATCTCACAATGGCTATTCGGGTTCTCTCATTACAGTATTTTGTCAAAAAGCCGGTCCTTACCGCAGCAACTCCAAAATCGCCATGCAATTGTTGTATTTTCTCCAAAACAGTATTATAGAACAAATTCGATTTTAGCATTAATGGCTTATTTTCAGGGACTTGAGGTGAATTTATCTCCACCGTGACGTACCTTAAATAAAACATACAGTAATGTGTACATACTCGTAAATTAAATTATTTTAATTCAACCTTGTTAATGTGACATAAAAAATATATTATTTTGATCTATTAATAAAAAATTATTGCCAAAAGCTAACTTAAATAGTTTCATAATTAAAATAGGAATGAAAAAATTTACAACTACGCTCAATTTTTTGTTAAATTAAAACCCAAATAAACAAAACTGAAGACGAAGAGTTAATTTTGTTTTAAATACGATTGTTGAGAGCTAAATACTAACCTGTTCTTAAATCGCACCATTATAACAAAAAATAATTAAGCTTATAACAAGAAACATTCAATTACATGCATTCATTTATACTTTTTAAGGTTATTTATAACAAAATCTTCCTTGTTTACATTTGCGTTGACACTTTGACACTGACATGACAGTGTCACACCACTCACTCACAGGCTGACATGACAATTGAATTTGAATCACTTTTTTATGACCGTGGATTCAAGTTCTTTATCAATCCAACAAAATCCAATATTTGTTTATACTAATTATTATAAATGCGACTGTCCGTTTATTTGTTTGTAACGCCTTCACGCTTTAACTACTCAACCGATCGTTATGAAATTTTGTACATGCTTAGTAAGGGGGAAAAAAATGTACTACTCTCGAGGGATAGAAAAGTAATTTTTATACCTACAACCTACCTACTTTTACATCTACAGCCTCTTGATAAGATTGAATTACATTCGCATTATATCTGAAGCATACAAACGTAATAATTATAAATTCGAATGTACATGCATACATTAAGGCGAGCGAAGCAACGGGCAAAAACTAGTTTCCTATATATCTTAATGAATGGAAAATGTGATGATAAGTCCAGCGCCTTTATTACGAGTGTGTTACCTTTTCTTTATACGATCTCGGTTTACGTTTACGCCCGTTTTTCATAGCAAAATTTTAGTTTCTAAACGATCCACTAGGAGCGCAGATGTATGGGCCCAAACGTAAACGAGGAACGTTTCACTAAACGTAATAAACTCATTATAGGGGTACAGCAATGGGTACTTCACTAAGATTTTTTAATGAAAATGATACAGGGGTACTTCACTAAGATTTTTTAATGAAAACTTGGCAGCAACATAAAAAGTTACCTTTCACTGCATTACTTATTGAAACAATTTTATTTTAAAATATGTTACCGGCTTTGTGTAACCCAACATTACACAGTACCTGGGCAATGTGTACAATACCGGAGGTGTATTGTATTGGCGATATCTGAATATTATGAATATAATTGTCCTTTACAATCGTAACATACTGCTATAGAATACCTGAATTATACAGATTGCCTGTATCATAATATGTTATTTATTATTGATTGGATTATTTATTGAAAATGGTCCCATATGATAGGCTATACAAATAATAACAATTGCTTCCACAAACAAATCTTTGTTTAATGACAGTTTGTTGCTAATACAGTTCGTCTTACATCTAAATCTCATTATCTAATATTGTTAACTATTAAACTAAGCCCTCCCGTTTCCTCCACTCTTCTTTGAGTTTAGCTCTCTTCTTCTTTTTGTATTCTGATTTTCTATATTTTGACTCCTCTTGCCTTTTCTTCTGCGCTGTAACACTTTCATCCCCATTTAAAACTTCATCTAGTTTTGCTATTAACATTTCTCTAGCTATCTTCCTATTTTCATCTTGACATCTGCTTACATGGCATTTAACTACTGTTCCTGAAAATTATTGTTTAAAATAATAAGTTTACTGTTATGACATAGGGACAATATAATAAAATGATATGGTAAGCTTTCCCACAATTCTTTTCTATTATTTTTTTATATACTGCCATAACTTAATGACTGGTACTATGTATGGGGCTAATCTTTTGTCTTTGCCAACGGTTCGCAAACTTTTTTAGTGGTGGACGCCTTTTGAACAGCAAAAATTTTAATGGAGCCCCAAAATTTAACAGATCACTTCGGCATGTATTTTTTCATATGGAATAATAAGAAAAAATACACCTCTTCTCTTCACCTCTCTAGTATTCTAGCGGAGTTTACACACAGGCTTCACGGAACCCCAGGGGTCCGCGGAGCACACTTTGAGAATGGCTGGTCTATACACCACTAAGTAATATATATTATAAATCAGGAGATTTGAATTTTTATAGATATGCAGTAACACTCATCGTGCCCCTGGGCCTCGGTGCTCACAGAAGTTGTCCCGCCCGTAAAAGCCAGCATTTCTCACCAAAACACTTTGTGTTATTATGAAGTAAAATCTTATATTTTATATGCTAAGTATTTATTTAATGTTGAATACCTGATGGTACATGTGTTAGTACCACACAGTTAGCATTTTTATTCACAGCAGACCCCCCCGGTCCTCCTCCTCTGACAAACTGCTCAGATAAATCATTCTCATTAATTTTCGGCACTTTTGAGAAATCTATTGTATGTTTATGTGCAATAGGGGTGTAAGGCAAAAAATTGTTATAAAGATGCCGTATGTTAAATCTTTTGAAGGTAAACATTTTATACAACTAATCCTCTGCGCAGTAGAGCCTCCCCCTTCTGGAATATGAGAAAACATAATGTTAATCACAGAGGATTGTAACTGGATGCCTTAAATATAAGATTATGATCATTATTAACATAGTGTAGCGAAATTGGCATTAACACATTATATATTCACTACCATTTAAAATAGAATTACATAATATATCCACAAGTAGAAGTATTTAAACTAAAAGTAGATTAATTAACGATAATCATAAGATGCACATATGTACATAAAAATAATGTAATAGTATTTTTGTTTGACATTATTCACTATTAGCATTATTACATAATTATATAAACACTATGAACTTACAAACATTTAAGGACTAAAATAGATACTTGGCAAATATAAACTAATTTGTTAGATGGTAATAGTTGGAAGAAATAGCAGGTTATTTATAAAATAACCTCATTAACCACAAATATGATTGGAGTACCTTATAAGCGTAGTCGATTTCTTCTGGCTTTGTTAACGTTTTGTTGCGCCTAAATTCATTAGAAATTCTTCGTTTAAAGTAAGCGACATCGGTAAAAGTTAAGGATTTTGAATATAACATCAAATTTTTGTAAAGTCTTAATACTTCAGTTCTTGTTGCACTCATGTTCCTATTAGGACAATATTTGTATAGTACATATATATTTTAAATCATACTATGTATACAATATTTCAATAAATAGATTAATACAGTTTTTATAAAGACAAGTCAACTCAAAAACTTTCGACTCCTAATTTTTTTGATTTTGACAGTTTTGTCAATTTTGATTTTTGACACTTGAAATATTGAATTCATAGACAAGAATAATACTGAATGTACTGGCTGCTTTCGATATCCGTATCAAGAGACGATACTGTACCTTCTTTAGTTACATTAAAGGTCCTGATCACGGAAAGGGGAGGGAGAGGAAGTCACATAGGAGCCGATTAGTATGGAAACCGCTGTCGCCAAACAGAAATCAGTACCTAATAGTATTCTTACCTGTAAGAAACCTGCAGTTTTATTGGTTCTCTGTTGTCTACAATTAATGATGACTAAGTTTATCAAAAATTGTACAACCCGCAAAACAAAATTTACGCTAAGCTGATCATACTGGTAGTCGCCTCAATCTGCCCACGTGCCACTTCCTGTTATCTCTTTCTTTCATGACGTCAATAAACAGTCATTATGACTTTTGTTTTGAGTTTTGACATTTATCTCTGTCTACAAACTGTTTACGAATAAAGATATTTATTCATATAATTTATTATTAATTTCAAAGTTTTACTATTGGTATTTTTAAATGTAAATAGATATCATTATCGTATATATATTTGTTTAACAAAGTTTCTCATGGCATAGCAGATAAAGTGCATTAATTTGATTAGATGACGACCGGCCGGCTTCATACGGAGTATGCTGTATTTATAAATACAACATTATAGTAATCCATAATTCACACCATAAATCTTATAATGGAATATACATTTGTGGTTCATAAGCTGATACAATAGATTTCAGTACTATGTTTACGAGGTTATGTTGATAAAAAACATGAAATGCAATTCTAACAATAACATAAACAAGACCAGCCACTGCCTATAATTTGCTATTTCTACGTTATTTTAGTGAACGATCACCGCTAGTGTATTTGATGTGGTACTCCACTCTACATTAAATTATATTTTGAATAAAATTTGTTACACTTCAGTGATGAAGATGAATTTATCGGCTAGGTACGCACGCCATAATTAATTCACACATTCAATTGATTGAGGCCTGCGCTGACTCAAGAGCTGGAGCTTACCTCAGCCAACAAATAGGTTTGGCAATATAGCTAGGTAATGCTGCGGAGTCTTGGGTACACTTCCACGGGGCAGTGATCTGGCTCATTTATTTTATTTATTGTATTAGTTACTCATATATTTCCTTAGTTTATAATTATGTTATATTGTAGTTTTAATATTTTTGTGTTAAACTTACACATTTTTTATTTTCATTTATATAATTAGTAACATTCCAATTTCCACCCACAGATGCAGACAATATTATTGCGAAGTCTTCAAATAAAATGTAAAAATGAACACTGCGAATTTACCACATTCATTTTGGATAATAATATCATAATTAAATAACATGGAACAAATTTGATCCATGAAGCAGTAATTTATGCTTGTTATCTATTTTTGTTTTTTGTATACATGTAATTGTTTGCTATTTAATAAATAGACTAAATTGGAGTCAATGATTGGAGGCCTACATCTTGCAGTGTACGAGGATAAAGTATAATGTGAGTAGTTTAATCCAGGAGATACAGTCTATTTAATAGACATTTTCTTATATAGTTGAAGCCTCGTCTTAATTTAAATGCGAGAACTTAAATAAAAAAAAACAAATGCAGAATTCGAAAAATCACAATTGGCTGCGGGCCTTGAAGTAAGCGAAAATAGGTCAAATCATAATGGTATCTGAAATTTAGCAAAGAAGATTATCCAAGATAAATTTGCCACCCCTTGAATCTGCCTCACTTGGTTCCAGCATACTCAGCCAAGTGGTAAATTCACTACTGTAACTAATCTGGCCACACCAATGAAACAAGAGTTAATTGTCTTGTTTACCTTGTTTTCTTATTATTAGAAATCAATACCAAAATCCTTACAGTAGTAAGAATTTGCTAATTAGTACCTGCATTTGAAAATATGTGAGCAACAACCTTAATAGTGGACTTTTAAGAGGCCAATAAGATTTTTTTTTTCTTTTCTACATATTTATGTGTGCATTTCCAAAATAGCAATTTTTAAAAAAGCGAAATTTAGGTGTGTTGCGCCTTGAAAAAGTATTGGTGTAATAATTTGTACCGGAAACTGTTACGCTCTAGCGTTACGTGATAATAGTTATATTATTTAATAAATATAAAATTTCGATACATAAAATCTCACCCCATATCCTAAACATTTTTAACATTTAACATAATTGACTTGTTTTTTTATATTTCGTCCTTTTTTCGCTGACCTATTTCCAGGAGGGAAAATTGAAATTGATGAAATGATAATAATTTTAATACGCCACTTGCGCCTCTATATCCATGAACATAGTCAGTATTAATTCAAATCCTAGATACTTCTAGATTTATTTATAGTTACCTAGTAACATCAAATCAATTAAACATTTAGAGTTAAGCAGCGATATAGAAAACGGTTTCTATATCGCTGGACTTAAGTACATGCAGGCGATGTCGTATAACTTTAAGAGCATATAGTACCTATGAATGATGATGGAATGCTAATTTCAAGACGTAGATAGCTAAGGTTATCTAACGCGATGCCTTAGCTATCGTGGATACTTAATTCCGTCAAGGTCATACATTTACAACTTGTTTATCGTCAACTAACAATTATTATTGCGGACTGTCAGTTAATAAATTGTGAGATATGTGTTTAGTTTTTACTTCGAAATAAACATTTCAATTGATAAGAAACCTGCTTTAGATTGTCAAGAACACGGAAAATCAACGAAAGTCAAGTCCTATACGAGGTAAACGTGCTAAATATTTGTATATTTATGCAATTAAAATGTCCTGCAGGCAAAAACCAACACCATTCTAATATTAATAATTTATAATGTCTCTTACGTATCTTGTTTGTACCTACCTATATTAATTATAACAATAACAGTTTGATTGGTCTTTCACTTATTTAGTAACGCTTATTTCCTACTAAATAGCAAGATAATTTTCTTACCACCTAATATCAATACTTATTGTAAGTACCTATATACTTATGCAACGAGATTTTACCGTCACGTAGGTATACTATAGGTATAAATATTTCGTACCTATCTTAACTCTCTTTTCCCTTCTCCAATCTTAACCCTCTATTTTATCATTTTATTAGGTATATTTGTATGAAAATATTGTTTAATAACTATTGTAATTTTTTGTTACTTTTTATATTGACTTTATTAAAACTTTCGTCAAATTCATTCCTTTTTTCAGAACCTACCAAAGCACAGCCAGTTATGGACGCATCATATTTTATTGGTGTAGATGTGGGTTCAGGTAGTGTTCGAGCAGCGTTAGTAGATCAGACCGGACACGTACTAACGACTGCAGTAAGGGAGCTACAGACATGGAAACCAAAAGTAGACTATTATGAACAGTCCTCCGATGACGTATGGAATTGCTGCGTATTTGTTATCAAGGTATTTTTTTTAATTCATTGACTTCACACAATACTAAAATCTTTTTACTTATAATATGGCACAAAGTTTTGACATTGTTCCAGAGGGTGATTGAAAATGTGAGTCCTAATAGTGTAAAGGGAATTGGTTTTGACGCTACGTGTTCTTTAGTTGCGCTGGATAAAAATGGCAATCCAGCTGCTGTGAGCAATTCAAATAATGATGAGCAAAACATTATCATGTGGATGGATCACAGAGCGCATTCTGAAGCGGATTTTATTAACAAAACAAATCACGATATTCTTAAATATGTAGGAGGTAAAGTAAGCTTGGAAATGGAAATGCCAAAACTTCTATGGTTAAAAAAACATCTTCCAAAGAAATGGTCCAAGTACGGCTTCTTCTTTGATCTCCCAGATTTCTTAACATGGAAAGCCACAGGCTCACTGACTCGATCGTTGTGTTCTCTCGTTTGTAAATGGAATTATGAATGCGCCACTGATGGGAAGAGAGATTGGAATATTGATTTCCTAACACAAATTGGATTAGACGACTTAGCAGATGACGATTTTAGAAAAATTGGCAATGTGGTCCAGATGCCAGGAGAATATTGTGGTGGACTTAAGACTGATATAGCTGAGGTTCTTGGCCTAAATCCTGGTACACCAGTAGCCACGTCAATAATAGATGCCCATGCTGGAGGACTTGGAATGATTGGCACTGACGGGAAGGATATCGACATGGAAATGTCCAGTCGTCTTAGTCTGATCTGCGGCACCTCTACATGTCATATGGCTGTTAACCAAAAACCAATTATGGTGAAAGGTGTGTGGGGTCCATATTTTAGTGCTATGGTACCCGGTATGTGGCTAAATGAAGCTGGACAAAGTGCTTCTGGAATGTTACTAGATCATGTCATCTCAACTCACCCTGCTGGTATTCAACTTTTAAAAACATGCAGTACTGGAGAGTAAGTATGTAGTAACATAATATAAGCCTTATAAATATACTTTGAACAAGTTTCATATAATTTTCCCTAATTTCAGAGTGCGCAATCATTTAAAGGAATTGTTATTGAAAATGGCTCATAATCAGGGACTTCATGACATGAGCTTATTGACCAAAGATTTTCATGTATGGCCAGATTTCCATGGCAATCGATCGCCACTAGCCGACCCCAACATGAGAGGCATGATTACTGGATTGTCTATTGATAACAGTGATCAGAATTTAGCTTTGCTGTATTTAGCCACATTGCAGGCATTGTCGGTAAGAATTTACACGCTCATTAGCGATAATTATTTTGTTTTAATTTATTCTGGACTTAAAGTTTATCGAAGCTAACTTTACCAAATATTAAGTACATTGTAAGTTATATAAAATTTTAAATTAAAATATATATTTATCGTTTTCAGTATGGAACCAGGCACATTATAGATGCTTTACTCTTGGCTGGCTACGAACCCTTCAAGTCCTTGCTAATTTGTGGGGGTATCACTAAAGATCCCCTGTTTGTTCAGATACAGGCTGATGTTGTCGGTTTGCCCATACTAAAGCCACATGTAAAGGACTCTGTGCTACTTGGTTCTGCAATACTAGGTGCATGTGCATTAAAACATTTTAACAGTATAGAAGCTGCTATCAAAAATATGGGCGGCACTGCCGATGTAGTTAAGCCAAATCAAAATGTCAAAGCATTCCATGATAAGAAATATAGAGTGTTCCTTAGAATGCTACAGGATCAACTAAAATATAGAAGTATTATGGCCTAATCGAGGATGTTAATCGAATTTATCAGTGCTATTTATGAGACTATGACTCGTGTATAATTTTATTTTTTATTCAATATTTTATTACTGTTAAATAATAAAGTAGTAATAATTAACCGAGTATTATTTATTCCTAAAACCAAATTAGTTAAACTGACATCAAGGTCAATATAACGAAACGGCATTAGCTATAGCTATTTGACTTAAATTAATACCCAATGGTCAGAGACTACTGCGTTCTAGGCCATTTTAACTACTACAATTCTAAGATTACAAGCTTGTAAGAATAAGGCATTGGAGTGTCATAAGTTCAGAACTCATATCTTAAGATTCTTGAAACTAACTATGATCTCAATATTGTGATTCAGCTTTTGTGAAAATTTGCTTAACGCCATCTAGTGAGCTATAAGTGGAATATTTGCTATGATTGTTATATACACTTAGGGACAGGTATCGCACAGGTGGCGTTGTACACTATTTCCAATATAAGAGTCTTCCACACGGGTTGATTTGATTATGGATTAAATTGACGCGATCATTATATTCGAGAAAAAGAAATCACCAATTTTCATTTAGCGTACTATTTTAATGCTATAAGAATATAATATTTTCCCATCTCTAAATAGAATAAACAGATAAGATTTTACAGAAAGAGCCAACATCCAATGTGTTCGCCATATTTGAAGCTACATAAAAATGCAGCTATATACGTACTGGCGACAAAATCCGCTTTTTAGTATTTACTTCATATTACAATACCCGATTAGTCGTCTCTTCGTTACTGAAGGTCGTGCCTGCTTTGATAGTCAAGTATGCTGGTGTGCTGCAGATTTGTCTAGTCGTCTCGATCCTTTGCCTGTCTCAGGCATTCTGTAACGGACATCTTGGTGAGGTCCTTGATCTGGTCCGCCCATCTAGTTGGTGATCAATCTACAATACCCAAAAATCAACAATAAAAACATAATTTGATCGTGGCCATTTAAATCGGTTTACACTACCCGAACCCAATGCCTTTGTGGTCTTGTTTCCTCAATAAACAATTGAATTGGGAATCTATTAGTAATCTTGTTTAAAAATCGGGCTGTCTGGATCCTCTGTTAACTAAACGCCGACCACAGATCTACAGAGTACAAACTTGCATTGAACCAACTGTGTACACGGTTGGACCCAACCATATACATTAGTTGTACGACTATACATAAAAAATATAAAATTTTATAACTTCGGAAATTACGGTCATTCTTATTAAACAAACAAAATAATGAGGAAATATTTATAAATAATTGATACTAATAAATTTTATTTATAATTCCTGAATAACAGAAGTGACAGTCTTATTATTTGGAAAATTTTATATATATTCTGTGGACCAGGTTTGGCTGAGGTGGTATCGGTATTACATTTCGTATTTAACGGTTTTTAATTAGATTAGAGCCATATTGAGAGTTTTATCTTGAAAAATGTTAGAAAACAATAAATGTAGAATCATTTATTTAGCACTAATTGCTAAAAGAACACTGTAAAAGATTAATTGAGAATTGTCAATATTGACAAGCAGGTACGTATATTACCCGACCCAATTTGAAAGTTGCCATTGCATTCGTGTCAGTCGCTACTTATATGTCATTTTAATTTGTAAGAGTTATGCTAATCAATAATAACTAAAAGTTTTTGTTGAAAAACCGTGCCGTTCTGCAATAATTTCAGGTGAAAATGTCGAAACGTTCCGCAGAGGATGGGGGAAATGGCAGTAGCCAGCCGCCGATCAAAAAAGTACATTTTGAACCCCACTTAATCGGGCCCGTATCCACCCTTGAAGAAATGGATATCAAAGTTTTACAATTTCAAAACAAAAAATTAGCTCAGGTAATGGTATTTCTGCAGTAAAATAGTAAAAAATCCACATAAAGACATGAACTTATTTAGGAAATTAAATAACATGTCATAATCAGCTGTTTCTAAATGGATTAATGTTAGTACCTTAAAACATACTCAAACATTGTCTTACTATTGTAACTATCGTATATATTTAATTATACTCTGTCAATTAGGGTTAACTTAATGTTTTTTAAGTAATTAATAATATCAGAACGACCTCTGTGTCGCTAACCTCTTATGTTTGATTAAACATAGTAATATCTATGTTACAACAAGTCAGTTACTAAAGTTTTCATTAAATCAAGTCAGATTAATCAGAATATATGAGATAAATATAAAAGAAACTATCAGTCTACAGTATAATGTCAGTTTAAGACATATTTCGTCTTGTATTGTGAAATGAGTTAGGTTAATAGATATAAGGTCATATTGCAACAATCATCCTTGACAGGATGTTAATTTATCTTTATTGTTGCTATGACTGGGCATATTCTAGATTTTCGATGTCACATTACATAGAAAAAGCATTTACAAACTCTTCAAATAATTGTTTCAATACTATGGTGGTAGAATCTGTGGTACACCTTTGTGGGCATCACTGCCACATCTATTTCCACCTTATAACATTGACGATCTGCATGGCGGAATGGTTACCATACAGGTGTGAACCGTAAAGGGTCCTGGGTTCGATTCCCGGCCAGGCAGACATCTAAATGATTTAAATTTCTGTTCTGGGTCTCGAGTGTTTTTGGAATTGTATATGTGTGTGTCTATGGCACCCATGATACAGGAGAAAATCTTACTGTGGGGCTGTGAGTGTAGAAAGCGTTTAAGTTTTTTTTTAATAACAGCAGTGTTAAACACTGTTATTTTCAGTTTAGCTGGGTAAAGGAAATAGTGTAGCCTAACAAAATAGTCACTGTTATCCATATATATCTGTTAGATTCATACAGGACAGAGATTCTATCGTTGTTACGCCCGAGGACTATGGTCATTTAATACAGAAGTAAACCGGTAATCACATGTTTGCACGGATATACAAGAACTGCTTCATGTTAGTAATTGTCGAACCATACTCATTCACCCACCTTGAACAAATTTTGACTGTTAGTCACTACAAAGTATAAAACAAAGTTGCTTTCTCCGTCCCTATATCTCTATGTATGCATTTGTTTAAAAGATAGTGTGATTGAAGAGGAAGATTTATATGTACAATAACATCAGTTTATTCTGTAGTATATTTAGTATCAGCATAACACCATGCGGAGCTAGGCGGGTTGCTAGTTTAATAATGTTCTAATTAGATTTGTATTGAATATTTTCCTTTCTATAATGTTATAATTAATTTTTTATACGTACATAACATGCAACAGTACTCCATGTAATTTACCCATAATTCATATCATTAGGTTACTTATGCCTAACATATCTATGATATACTATATTGTAATAAAAAATATTTACATATAACATAACTGTCTTACAGAGAATAGAACAACGTCACAGATGTGAAGCGGAGCTCCGAGCGAGGATTGAACAGCTAGAAAAGAGACAGACACAAGATGATGCTGTGCTCTGTGTAGTGAATAGATATTGGAATCTGCTGAATGAGGACATCAGAGTATTGCTTCAGCGGTTTGATGCTGAAACTGCAGATGAATCAGAGAATAAAAGTAAGTTTCTTTTATATGATTGAAATAGCACACGAGTATGTAGTTCTTCTGGTAAGTGGCTGCTGCCACCCATGGATGTCTCTAATCAACTCCAGATAAGATACACAGAGTGAATCACAGATGCATACCCCCGAGGACTAAGTTGGAACGCCTCTGATAAGTATGTCTCCCTTACCACACCCTTCACACCAGAACATAGCAGTGCTGATCACTACTGTTATAAGGTAGAAATAAGTGGTGTCACACGAGTCAAATCATATAATGCACTATTACCTTGAAACTAAAAGTGATGTAGTTCAGTAAAAAATAAATAGGTAATACAAAAATATTGTTGATAACCCAGCTAAGCTGTTAACATGCTAGTCAAATGTGGTGCACGATTCTGGGCAGACATTGAAATTATTAATTTTAATTTCCAATTTGAATTTAATTAATTACGTATCTGTTATCATCTGAGATGGTAGTACATTGATTTCAATAATAATTATTACAATTGCCATTTTGTCCGTGTATGATATAATTTTTGCCAATGTCTATGTATGGTTTGATGACTCACATGGTGGAGAAGTGACCATACAGGTCTGCCACACAGTGGGTCCCAGCCAGATTGTAAATTATGAATATTCATGTAAATGATGATTTCTGTTTTCGATCTTGATGTTTGTGTATTTGTATATGTGTTCATGGCACCCATGACACAGAAGTAAATCGTCCTGTGAGGCTATGAGTATAGAAAGCACTTTTTTAATTTACCCACTGATTTGCTAGACGTCTGAGGTACTTTGTGGAGTAAAATTGTTAAGGGAACAATATCTGGGGACTACCAAGTCTACCAGCAAGTCTACTACGAAGTCTACATGACTACCAGCCCTGTGAAAGCTTCACAGTATCCACAATTACATCTAAAACCAGCACCTATCCTACAAACATTATACTGTCTATAGAACTTCTTATTAGTTGTTATTTTCCATGCTTATTAAATTGTTTTTAATTGTAGATGAAAATGAAGCGACAACTTCATTCTTGATGCAATTGTCCACGTGGGACAAGGAAGAGTTGGATGCTCAGTTGGCAAACAGGGTACAAGTCAGCAAGCGGGCTGTGGCCAAGGTGCTGCAAGCGTTTGACAGGCTACAGCAGAGGAATGATAAAATATGGAAAGCTATAAAAAGGGAAGGCGAAGGTAATGTTATACAATCATTGTCGGTACCATAACGGTCTGATGAGTAATGGGTCCCGGGTTAGATTCCCGGCCAGACAGACATCTAAATGATGTATTCAGATTTCTGTTCTGGGTCTGCGTGTTTGTGTATTAGTGTATAGTACCTTTTACATTGCCAAAATTAGTAAAAACTGCGCAGCTGTGTACATTCTTTTGTCATTAAGTTATCCTAGCCCATTAAAAACTTGGGATTACACATACTGAATTTTCTAAGAAAATTGATCTTTGTTTACTTGATTTTAAATTATTAACTTATTTGATTTATAAATTGAGATTGCTTGCACGCATAGACTGTTTTTAGTAGTATTATCGTCGTTCGTATTATCTTAATATATCATGTTCTTAGTTGCTCCCAAACTACTACTGGTGAAGCAAAAGGCTAGGCTGAAATAGACTTTCTTTTTCCAATACTGATTTTTCTTCTGTCCATTTAGCGATAACTATCTATAACACCATAAAATGCATAGACCCATCAGTCTCGTTATGTAGATTTTACACTGTATTTTTTTATTGTCTTGTAACTTTTATGAGCATTTTTTTGCTATTCCTACAATTAAGATTTCATTATACACTATATACATACTTTATTTTAAGTATACGAGTTCTATTGTAAAATATTAAATATTGTAATCAGAGGGTGCGCCGGCGCCGTCGCTGGACGAAGTGGTGATAGCGACCAACGAGGAGGTGACCGCGGAGAACCGGCGGCTGCAGGCGCTCTGCACCACGCTGCACGAGAGCCACCACGCCATGACGCTGCGGGTAGCGCAACTGCAGGACGCCGTCAACAGTCGCGACACCGAGAACGCTGAACTGAAGAATCAGATTGGTAATCTGCCGTATAAGCAGATGAAGGGAAAAGACTGACATATACTTGTTTTAATCATAAAAGCACGGACTAA
>DWPV01000352.1:0-31024 GCA_018251915.1 Urbanus proteus proteus | reverse complement strand
TTGCGAAACACTTTTTCTTATAACAACAATGTTAAGTGCTGCTGCGTTCTGGTTTGGTTGGTATGGGTAGGGAGAGATAATTAGGCGGTTCAACTTAATTCTTAGATGTAACAGTCTTAGATGTTGCCATTCTCAAGTATAACTCAAATCATATCTGGATTAATTGCAGATGGGTGACAACTTATCAACAGCATCAGCATGCATTCTCTCTTGTTACTTTTCTAATAGACATTTAAAATGTATCCGTAAAATATACCAAACAATACTTTATATTAAAAAAATGTGTATTTGTGCTAATTTTAACAATATTTAGGTATGTCCAAAACTTTTAGATAAACTATGCTAACACTGATATATTTTTACACTTTTAGAAAAAACGTCCTTACTACAATAAAAATTGTGCCTGAATAATATTACTAAAATACTACAATAACAAATATGAAATAAGAGAAATAATATAATTTTTATTTTTAAATATAACTAATTTATTAGCTTGACCCATTAATATACTTTTGTAAGAATTTGTAAAAAAAATCATAAAAATGCAATATCTAAATAAGACCACTTTAAGTATTTTAATACAGATTAATTTAATATAACTGAAAACTAAGATACTTTAGTTAAAAAAATACACGCCAAGAAAATAACAGTAAAGATGGATGTAGAAGATAAGCAGAGATGAATTTAGAAGAATGAAAAAAATATTAGGTTTAACGGATTAATCCAAAGAATTTTATCTTTAAGAGATCTGTTGGGAATATAATCAAGTATCATGTATTTAAAGTTTATTGCGTGATAAATGGAAGAAAATTACCACTTGTACTAAGTGTTTTACTAATCACACACACGATACAAAGACGTTGCATGTTAAAACTCTATAAGCAGGTAAAACCCGCTGAAACAATAAAGGTTTCCGACGTAATACTTAGGAGTGCTGAAAAATTATAAAGCACTCCAAATTGTATCATACACGAACGGGCGATAATGCAATTAACCCACACTAACACATTAACATTCGTTTCTTAGTGTGCAGTAAACTCCGCCCCGGACAAATTTTGACCAATCACAAAACGTTGTAGGCATAGATCTTCGTGGCAACACGCCTCATGTTTTTCGTCACGCAGCACCGACTCAGGCGCGACTCACACATTATTAAATGTAAGCGCTCTTCTCTTTGAAGATACCGGATCCGACGCTTCATGCCGTCCCGTTTGCACACCGGCGTGCCCGCAGCTCCAACCCGACTAAAATAGCGCCAATATATCTGAAACAAAATTTCTCATTTTACATCCGAAGAGGTATTCAAGTACAAAATATGTTAAATTAACATTCAATGAATTAATAGGAACAAAAATCGGTGATTTGAAAGGACAATTTGGGGCTGGCGACCCGCCATTCGACGTAGGCGCGCCGCAAACAGAAAGAGACAAACGATCAGGTGTAGTGGTGTCGAAGGCTGTGGAGGCGGCCAGTTTGACCATTTTTTGTTGCACCGCTGATTGTGAAAGATTACACTTGAGAGTCGAAATACATCTTTACATCACACGTCAGTGGCCACTGAGCTGTCTTCAAAGTAACACGGATTAGACACACGCAGTTTCCTTTTACGTAATCATGTCTGCGTGCAACCTGTGACAGTGTCGAACTAAATTTGTGATCATCTGGGACTTTTGCATGTGCTAGGACTGATTTAGTGCTTCGAACCGTATTTTGAAACTGATAGATCGTCTTCAACGCCAATGGCTGTATCAACCCTGAATATGACTCCTTACTTCACAGGATATTCTTTCCAAGGTAAGTTTTTTTTTAATTTTTGTAATGGCTATTTTCTTAAGCGCGTTACGGATGCGCTTTGGATTTTTTGATATGATCGAACTTCAGATACATCTGTCAGATGTTTAAAAATTGTCATTAACGTTTGTTATATTTCAAAATAGTTGGAAACAAACATTTAAGGTTGATTGTTTTATTATTTACTAGTTTTTAATCCTTTTCGTTCAGTTGTTAGTTATTTTAAAATGTATTAATTTTTTTGATAAATTCGTTGTATCTTTCTTAGATAAGATGTTTTGGTACTTGATTACTTTATTACTAGCTAAATTCCTTGGTTCCGTTTAGTTACATTTATTGGTGGATACCAAAAAATTACATATGTATATGGATATATACATATGTAATTTTTTGAATTAGTCAACTAACCAAAAGCATTAATATACATAAGTATAATGTACTGCTTTAAATAATGTTAAATTAATATTTCGATTAAGTGGTTTTACTAATATAAGATCTTGAAACTGAATTAGACTCTCCCTACGTAGCGATATTATAATTACACTAGTAGATAATTATATTTTATTGATGCATATTTAAACATTTATGTGAAGCATCTCTTCAATCTTCATCTCTTCTTATCTTTCAGTATTACCTGACAGGTACTCTATAGTATGTGTTTTTCTATTACAGTCCGATTTGGATCAAATCAATTTGAAAAATGTTATAAAGCGCATTACTTTTCTAACTAATTAATTGGGTAGATACATGTATTAATATCTAAGTTTTTGTGACGACGATTCACGATAATGATGTGTCAAATTCCTTAAAACATAACATGGACCGATTATCTGATGATGACATAAAGCATTTAGCAGATGATTAGTGGTTAATTAGGGGATCGATAACCATATGAAACCATAAAGATTTAACGAACATGTTCTCATTATATTTAGGGAACGAAACAAACCATAAAGCAATAAAATCATGAAGGAATCATAAGGATAGAAGTGCCTGTTTATTGCCCTCTATATAACAATATTTCATTCTCACGCGTTGGGACTAGAAACTGTTATAAAAACATCGTCTCAAGTTGAATAGAGATGATTGCACAAAATATTTTTTGATGTTCCGTTAAAATGATTTGTATCTGGTATTCAAAATTGTAAATTAACTTGGAAATAAAGCATTTTGAACAATTACCTTAAAAGGAATTAGTTAAGATATATAGAGTCATTTTTGACTTTTTCTAATATTTTGATTAATTTCGATATTTGATTTCACGTATAAGATGGGTCAACCATTTGATACAAAACAATTGATTTTATATCAATTTAAATTGTTAGCCGTTGGTGTGATAATATTTATAAAGAATTTTATCTAAAAACTGTAATTTAACTTTACATTAATAAGAAAACCTTGCTTACTTAAATGTTCAGTAATGGTCAAGGACTCCGACTATAGAAAGTTTGTCTAGTAATAAATAATTTGTCACGACTTCTTCTATTGTCTCATTCAAGTCATTCTTCAAATGATCTTGATCTTAATTTGAAAAGAAAACACTTGATGATTGATCACATTTTAAATTTCTCTACTGATAAATGTCGGTGAATATGAGAAATGCACTTTGTATCGCTCTCAAAGACTCATTATTGTAGGCACAATTGACTTTATTGATTATCCGTTAAGATAAGAGATGAGATTAAGATTAATGTTCGGCGCTAGTTTGGGATTTGCAAAGTAATGTCTTAACTTTACGTGTAATAATGGCCTTTTAGATGAAGTAGACGTGTTCAAATATACCAATCATTACTTTTGTCGACTTTTATTCATTTCCGCGTTTCTTAAAACTTTAATAATAAAGAGCCGATGTCACAAAAACAATCTATTAACAACACGTATTGATTTCTAAGCTTGCTTGTCTTTGAGATTTGAAAGAAATTATTACCTATCATAAAAGTACTGAATAACTTTTGTTTCAACTGTCGCCCCTCTGTTCGGCGTTTATTACGGGCGACATTTCTTTATACGTCAACGGTTTTACGGACAACCGTTCGTAAATTTTAACTTCTGTATTTGTTTAAAGTTTTTGCTCGTACTCGTATATTTACTGTTCCATATTTTTATACTTCCACTTTCGAGGAATTAGAAAGGGCAGTGGTATAACAGGATGTGGTGTTACATTGTGTTTGATGGATACGTTGGTCGCAATGTTGGGGCACCTAGTTTATAGTAGAATTAAATACTCCATTGTTTCCCCACTCGCTAGACGTTTAGCGTCAAAAGCTTGTGCTGTATAAATTACGAACGAATGCGCTCCAAAAAGTTCTTACACTCACAGTTTTACACATAAATCATTACCATACGAAAACATTTCGTCTGCATTGTTAAAAATGTCACTTCAACTTATGACCTGTTTCGTCTAAGTAATATTAAGAAGAGAGAAACCATTATAAGAAAAGAGTTGAGGGGAAGCGAGAGGGACGACATGAAAGAATGCCGACGATAGTCTTGGCACTTATTTTTATCTGGAAATTTTACTTGGGAAATTATTTATGAAGAATAGTTGCGTAGTACATTTGCATAAATTTATACATACATAGGTAATCACCGTATTAATTTATACGTGTATAATGAGCAAGTATCTATCTACTTCTCTACCAACCCGCAAAGAGTAGCATAAATAATTATATGCCTTCCTTCAGGCCTTCTTGATGATTAATTTATTTCTCATTATTTTATACCTCATTAGTGACCTTATCTATCTTGATACAACATTGTATTTTTTAAATATTGTTTTCAGGTTAATGTATTTTTTATTGGGGTATATATTTATTAACATATAAGTTCTCTACTCAAACAGATAATTTACAATTTTTAAAAATAGACAAAAGAAAATCCCTTAAACCTATACAAATTAAAACTAAAATAAAAAAAAACAAACAAAAGTGACATAAACTAAAGATAAAACAAAGAATCCAAAAAAATGTTTTCAGGTTATAATACTTACAGTTTTATTCATTCAGTATTTTCAGTTTTATTTAGTTTTATGAGAAAAGTATTCGAAATCAGAATGTACATTGTAGGTATATTTTTGTCCTAATTTCCGGGTTGAGTCACATTCGTCGACTATGCGCAAGCGCATACCCATGTCGGACGAGGTTTATATATTCACTTGCAATCGATTTCTCCCTCGAGCCCTTCGTTCTTTTTGAGCCTTAAATCTTTAATTTGATTCTAAACTAAATAGCATTTTTAAACATAAATCTGGCTTAGTGTCACAGCCGGCTCGCGTTGGTCTCGACGATCAGAAAACATTTGTATAATACGAAAAGATGAAAGGAGATTACTCATAAACATGCGACACGTAGTGATTTGTAAAAATTAATATCGGCCATTTTTATTTTTGGTCCTGCGCTTTTGATGTTTGTTTTTGCACTCTTAACTTCAATCTTTACCTAGTAATATGATCAATGTAAGAACTTCGGATAAATTTCAAAGATAGGTAAATCACAGTCTGATTGTATCTTAATGATAATCTAATCTTTCAACGCACCATGACATTGTCTTTAGAAGATCCGAGTGTTTATGTGGAAAGGAGGAATTTAAAGGAAGTTAATGGTGGTATTGGTTCGCATAATGCCCGACGACGGTCGGCGGTCGCCCGCGGCTAGGTGACGGAGCCGATGAAGGCAGATACCGATCAGCACCGCCTGCACCTTGTAATTTCCACGCGAATCACTGCCCCAGAGAGCTTTTACGGAGCTTTTAAGATTTCTCGTAGAAATTCTGACAATCTTAAAGATGTATCGTAGGTAGCTTGAAGTTTGATGACAATGCAAATCTAGTTAGAGTCGATAATAAAAAGCTTGATTATTTGATACTAAAAAAATAACAAACGAACCAGAACAAATTAATGAAAAGAACATTAATAAAGTCGCAGTGACTTATACTTTGGAGTTTCATGCATGTCAATATAAGTTACATAAAATGACAGGAACAACAAGCCCAAACAACAAATATTATACGGATACATGCAAGACGAAAATGACATACCAAACATTTGATAAAACGAAACAAAGTAAGCGGAAAAGCCGCTTAGTTTCCAACAACAACAAAACATTCGGCGATTGTGATTGGTGACCTCCATAAAGAGTTCAGTCCCAGTATAATCAAGGTTTAGTCACATTCATATCAGAGTTGGACAGGCGGCGCGCATCTTGAACGCGGCGCTGGCGCGGATCAAAGGCACCGACAGGCTCTTTTACCCGCATAATATGACGCCTCCCCGTGCCCCGCGAAATGCCTCACCCGAGCCTCACTTGCCATAATTTATGCCGATCTATTAATAAACAAATTGATATAACGGATGTTCAATTCATTTAGATGTAGCTCGGAATTTTTGCATATTTAGCAGCGTCGCTCTTAGATAATTATACCTAATTTCTTAATAGAGCATTGTTAATATGGGCTATGATAATGATCGAATGATTGATGAAGCTGAATCGATTTATTTTATTCATTCGTTTTTGTAATTGATTCATTTTTGTTATCACAATATTTTTGAGTTTATGCGATGTAAGTGCCAATAACGTTATTATGAAGAACATTGTTCTATTGTAACATTTTTACAATAAAATCACTTGGCTTCACTCATACATATTAACTCTTAATTTTTTCCATATAAAATGGGTATTTCATAGATACATAATAAATTGACTCTACATAGAGTTCTCGGATGCAAAGGACACGTAGTAGCGTTAAAGAATAGAACTCTTCTCGAACGTGTTTTTCACAAACAAATGTGGTTATGCGCTACATTGTAAATTGCAACTGACTTACTACATTACCTAAATATATACTTACACTGAAAAAAATAGTTGGTATTGTACATTTTAAAGGAGTCATTTAACGAAAAATTATCGAATCCGTTTATCCATACACACTTACCTATTCTTCATGAAATAGACCGATAAATCCTTATTCCTCTATTCTTTGAGCTCATTAAAATACCTATAAGTTAAAGCGTCGGCGCAAAGTGACCACGTCAAAGGGGCCATTCCTTATAGAAAAGAAAAGGCCCGTCAAATTAGTACATAACGCTGTATGAATACGGAATGAGGTCAAACAGGGCATTCTCAAACACGGCTCTATGATAAAATAAAATATTCAGTTCCATTCATTACACCGGTACCTATATTATACGTTGACATGCCGAAAGGCGTTGCCACAATTTGAACAGTTGGCCGTCTTCTATGGAGGGAGTAGGAACGTATACGAAATATATTACACGAAATGCGTACTTACAAAACTTATCATCTTATGAGAACATATTTTTTATACAAAATGAAGGTTCTTTATAATGCCTACTTATATTACCTAATACTTAATAAACGAGTATAATTAAAGGCACTTTTTACGTAAAGACATATTGCAGTAATATTTAAAAGAATTTTTACTTATTTTAGATTTACTATTATATACCTAAGTTTATTATGTTTGATATTGCATTTTGTTTTATTTGTAGTTTGTCAGTATTTCTAGTTTAATCTTAAACTTCAGTCCGGCAGTTTTTAAATATGGCTATACTTTCTATCATCACATATATTTATCAGATGAATCATTAAATTTGTGTAAATAAAGAGTAGTTTTAATACTCATTTATCATTACACTCATAACTTAGATTTTAAACAGCTACACACATGATACATGCTTATGTTAGGAGAGTAAAGCACGAGAAATTAGAATAGCTAGGCCAAACACCATGTGTTCACGATCGGAGGTCACATTAGGTCACAGCCTGTGTGGATGTAAACGGTTCAGTGTTGCTACCAATGACTGTAAACTTGTATATATTCTAGAGATTTTGTTCACACTAGTGCTAATAATTTTCTTCATGAAACTTTCAAATGTTAGGTCCATTAAATCTTAAATCTAAAATCCTTGTTTTTTTTTTATATATAACGACGTCTGCTATCTCGAAGTGAGTGTAAAATTCACACACATGTTTAAATAACAGTTTTTAATAGACTCCAAAAAATATCAACAATCTATATATAAAAGCCTATATAGTCACGGACGGGAGAACCTTACAAAATCATAAGTTATTAGTTCAAATCAATTATTAATAATTATTAGGCAACTGTTTCAAAACACCGTGGTCCCCAACTTTATTTTAAAGATATACTTTATTACTGCATTGTGTAGGTATATCCAATTTATCATACGCTGTCCGATTAGTATTACCATTCTGTAACATATTTAGTGATTATAATCAGTTGCCTGTATATTTGATAATAGAACAGGTTTATGATTTTATTTCTTTTCTGATTACAAATCTTTAAAGTTTAAACAAGGTTACTTTCTATAGTAAAAAGTAGCATAAGGATATCGCTATAATTTTCAACAATATCAACAAATAAAAATTCCAACAAGTTGAGTTTTCGACATTAATAGGTATGTAGCTTCTCTGGTAACATTATCTATAAGATTTGATTTGATTGTGATTTTCATGAGTAGGAATCTTATGCGACCCTTCTTAAATAATTTCAGTTGGTCGGATGTTAGACATTACTTCCGCACATGGTATAGTCAACCACACATGATTGAAGTCCTACCTGAGGTCGGCCATTGTTGCATTACTACTCTAGAAAATTAATTTAGGTCGTTAGAAATAAGTGCATTTTCTGTCTTTAGAAGTAATTACAACACTTATTTATTGTTTGACTTAACTAATACCATCGTATAGACTCATCTTCTTGTTCAAATCTTGATATATCGATAAAAATCTTCAAAAATTTCGACTAAGTCTAAAGCGTTGCTGTTTAAAGATGTAAAACATATTGTACATTATGGGTTTAGCCAAGTGACGTATGATATAATAGAATTGATTTGATATTCGATTGCGCTGGCCACGCGACTAGGCCACACAGAGCTCGAATGCTTGAAGAAGGCTTAATGGAGTGACACAGCCTTTGTAAGTGCCGCCCAATTCTAATGCCCATTCAAATGGCATTTCTTCTCTTTGTTGCTTCATTTTGGATAGCAATAGCTTATTTTATTAGTGTATAAATGAATTTTAACAGGTTACGAATAGAAATCACTATTGGTAATGAAATTTGATAGTGCCTTTATCATCTCATGTCACGACTGATTTTTTATTAATTTTGTTTTCTAATGCCTGTAATGATGTCAAAGAACATTTTGATTTCTAGTCAGATTAAGTGCTAAACCTTTATTTTAGGGAAACAGCTTTGAATATCATCACTGACGTGGATGGATTATGGAGAGAAATATAGCCGTTCTTTTTCATAATCAATATTAAACTTCAAAGACTTAAAATTAAATGAGGTTTATTTTGTAAAATTGTGTAATTGTTACACATCAGTAACTACAAGTTAAATTATTAATTATTCATCATGGTCTGGGTTGAACTTGAGTCTTCATTTTAGCATCTTATAAAAATACACCTACAAGATATTATCTATAGGTAGTTGATATGAAGAATAATAATGAAAACAATAAGCTGAACAATCCAATACAATATAATACATAAAAATGTAATTTGTGTGAATGTAAGACTAATATTGCGGTTGATTTCCGAGATGGCTGATTCATGGAATCGGCTTTTCGCTTGGTTATCGTTGGAGCAACTCATGTGGAAGAAAGCAGTGTGTGGTGTGACGTAAAGGCTCATATAAATTTTACTATACCCACATTAATGTCGCTACGTGAAATTGATTTGCAGGCAGAAACATATTATGATTGTGAAAACGGGGTTTACGATTTATTTACATAACACGATATCGACTTCAAACATTTTAAACTATCACTGTAACGCTGTTAGCAAGTACCTGTGAAAAATGTTACTAATTCCTCCGTGTTGTAACGTTTTCGAGTTAATTGACAACCGTTTGCGAGTCTAATCGATATTGATTTATAGTAGTAGTAGTCGTTTTAACATTGTTAGTTTTATTCATAAAATCTGTACTATGTGGAATGTTTTATATTAAATCTGCACGTAATTGCAAAGACTATCCACATTTCAAGTGCGCGTTGCGGCGAATATGTGGCTGGAATATCTTTATGCCTATTGCATTCGTAACTTTTATTGGCCGTTTTTCTCTTATGGCACAAGCACACAGTGCCAGTATTAAAGCAATAATCCGTGGCAATAAACGCGGCCGGTACACGACGCGAGCATAAAAATGTGGACACAAAATTAATAAGCTATTTGTGAAACGTTTACATAGACAATGCAAGAGTAGGAGCAATCATTCCACCAAGCGGCTGAGACAAGCAATTTATAGATTCCCAAAATCATGACTCTCGAATCGATGTTTGTATTTACAAAAAAGGTTAGTAAAATTTCAATACTGCCATCGTTTACCAAAGACACAATTGGTTCGGTTTCTTCGTTTCGACGCAACGGAGATGAGCTATAAGATTAAGAAATCTGAGTCGGTGTAATTGAAAATGAAATTCGGCAAGGCAAAAATGGACTTAGGAAATCCAATCTCGGACCAACAATGCCGATGATAACCCGACAGTACTTGAAAGGTTGATGAAAATGTGATTGCTAATTAAAGTTGACACAGAAATGCGAATGGTGAATAACAAAATCTTCATTTATACGGTCACGGTTTACCTCTTACGTTTAGCATTAAATGATTGACTCTGTTTCAATTTCGTCTAACACGAATGCGGCGGTCGAACGAATCGGAACACGATTATGTTATTGTGAGAAAATTTTATACGTTTCGCCTTACGGTGTCTCTATCTTATGTTAGTATGTGATTATGTTCTGGCGAAGTTGGTCTTGCGTTGGCTATGAATAAAACACGTGAGTACAGCTTCTGAGCTGCCGAATGTTTTTTTGATCTTACATAATATGCCACCCTGGTAGCTGCTATTGTAGTTACAGAATGGTGCATGATCGGCAATGCTTCCGGACGATTAGTCTTACCAACAATGTTTGAATTTGTTGTCAAGTTCGCCTCCTTTTGCGTTAATAGCGTTACAATGTTTGCGAATTCTATTACGCATTGTGCACTTGAGGCTCCTTTGATTCCTTTATTGTGAACCTTTCGTCGATTGTGTATTTGACTGATCCTGTTTTGTACGGAACGCTTAATTTATCGCGAATGTAGGTTACTCAGTCAGCGAATTTTTGATAAAAAAATATCTTTAAGAATACGGTACTAGCATTGTTAGTATTATTTGAATTTAAAATGATTGAAATGTTGCTTAGAATGTATTAAAAGGTATTAGAAATTGTTCAATTGGCATAAATTGTTATTAAAACTACATTTCTTGGTTAGCTTTTGAGGCTAATTTCTAAAATTTTCTAAGACTCATAATGAAGTGATACATTAAAGAACCACCCACATTTGTATAGCGGAGTTATTATGGACACGTTATGCGTCATAAATATTTCGGGAACATAAAATTAACACTTAAAAACATGAGCCTCGGCACCGCAACGTCTACGTGGTCCGACAAAAAATGGGGATCGCTTGCAGAACCTCGACGTGAGTCCAGCCTGACCACAAAAGATCCCATTCTCACACGATTATAACCTCTACATATTCAAGATTACGTTCCATATTTCCATAATACGGTATTTCAAAAATTTCTAAATCTTTGTTTTCGATAATCACAACTGTTAACCATAAGTTGTTTGTGTTATGGTTTACTTTCGACCACCATGCAATTCTGTTCGGTGCTTCATCTTATCAAAGGACATACTTGTTGACATGTTGTTTAATTGATCGGTGCTTCCCAGTAGGGGTCTAGGGCCCTACATGTGGCGGTTTCTTTGAGGAATTATTTGAAATTGATAAACTATAAATGCCTCCACAAGTGGAAGATGCCACTGTTACATTTTTTTCTACAAAGAATGCTGTCAAATTTAGATTGGATTTGGGTCAATTCGTGGGGTATTAGTGTGTGGTATTTTTTTGTTTTGTAAAACAACTAATCTAATACCTTTTTTATTAAAAAATCTCATATTGTTTCTAAGATCGTCAAGCTTAGATTTATCAAGGAAGTTTTTATACCTAATCTTAGTCGCATCGTATCCAGTAGCTAATCTGGGTTATTTACTACCATTATTGGCACATCAAACTAATAAGCTAGAATTTTCTCTGACTATATTAATATAATTATTGTGGGGAGCGAACATATTTTTTCTCGGTTGACTCGACTCAATAGAAGCTAACATGCATCCACAAAGGTTGCAAAAATCGAAGGCGGCGTCCTTTGACGATAGGTGGTCTCCAACCACTGCCCGTGATGTGATTATAATAGCCACACTTTACTCACACGCCTTTATAAATACAGAAATGTTATATTTTATATCCTTAGAGATTTTATTTGCAATCACTATCGAACGACCGACTTAATTATCCCGCGCGATCTCGTGATGAAACATTAATTAAATTTTTGATGACTTTCTTTTCACTGGGGAAAATCGGAATGTGTTTGTGTGAGAATTTTTAATTTCAAATGAAACATTACTGTATTCTAAAAAATAAAAGTTATGTTTTGCTTTTAATTTTTGCATCGTGTTACCTGTAAGAGGCCAGTACTTGATTTCTTATGACTAGCAAAAAGATGCGAATTTTTCAATCAATATTGAAATATTCTAAGAGTAGATGTTAAGATATGACTGGCAGCAAGATATTTATATAATCATCTCCAAATAAAATAGGTATCTAAAATCGATCCTAGTAAATTAAAATAGCTCAAGTAAATAGTTGAAGATATTTCAACTATGTTTGAAGTAAGAGATGAATATTTCGATATAAGACTACTAAGTAAACAGTAGTTGATAGCCAGACGCAATGAGACGCGAAATTCGTCGGTGTTATAGGTACGTGTACCGACGAATACATTTCTGGTTGACTGTGTTTGTGTATTGGATACTTTTGTTTGAGAGAACATCCGATGATACGTGAAATTGATCGCGGATTCGTAACATGAATGCGTTTCGAACAATACGGTTAAATGCACAATTGCTTCCTTTAACATTGTTACTATTCATGGTACACTACTTGACTTTCAAACGGTAGCTATCTGAGCTTGGTTTTCATATTAGTCCATTCATAAATTCCATAATAGAATGTATTATATGGTGTTTCCTTACAAGCCACGGTTAATCCAAACGGATTTGAATTTTCAGTACTGTTGTATTGTGAATTGAGATTACAGAATTCAAAATCTATTGAGAATATATTAATGTAGAATGGAAGCGATTCTATTATGCATCATGTTGGTCATAGGTAAAGTAAACCTATAGGTAAGAAAAGGTATTCATCCAAAGAAAAAGGATATTCAAATTAATACATTTTCTTTTATGATCATGCAGCTTTTAAAAGTAAGCTAGTTCATAATAGTTTTAATATCGGGGTCAAGAATCCTTTTAAATAATCTGATGCTATGTTTCTGACTTAAAATAATAATGGCATATCTTTATTTATAGCTTTTCATATGTAGGTACATAAACTATTATTTGCAGGACTAATAATAGTGTCAAAGGTGTTGATTAAATCATATTTAATGACGATATGAGTTCTGGAGCCAGACATAGCTAGTCAAATAAAAGACTTGCGTCTTATTACCTTGCACCTTATGTTCCATTGGTCTAACCATGTATTGTTTCAGGTCAGGGGCGTATGAACCAATTGGGGGGTGTGTTCATCAACGGGCGGCCGCTGCCGAACCACATCCGGCTGAAGATCGTGGAGATGGCGGCGGCGGGCGTGCGGCCGTGCGTCATCTCGCGGCAGCTGCGCGTCTCGCACGGCTGCGTCTCCAAGATCCTCAATAGGTACCAGGTGAGGATCAGCAACTTATACATATGTGATTGAAAGCGAAACTCCAGCACTTTTCCTGTTACTGTTAGGCGTAAGGCTGCTAGAATTGAAAAGGACGTAAGTATACGCTACATAACTCTAGTAAGAACTAGAATGGAATTTGATCTTAACATTATAAGAGTTAAGTTAACAATCTATTACGTTATAAACCTGCTGTGTCGAAGTTAAAATGTCTCAAATATCTACGAGTACCTTACTACTATCTATTATTAATAAGTATCTACTAGTAGAACTTAGTTATTTTATTTGCTTGTGGAGTAAAAATAAGTGCACACTATTGATTTTGTTTTTGTAAACCGAGCTATTGAATTGAATTGCGAATTGCGCCTGTTAAAACTAATTGCGCTAAATTGTTTCTAGACCGAAACATTCAGCATTTAAAAGTACCTTTTAATGAATTGATTTTACTTTCTCATCTATATTTATTTATTAGCGTTCTTGTAGGAAAACATGTATTCGATATAAAAAAAATATTATATCGCTCTTTATAGATTTTTTTTTATTTTTCATTTGGTTAAAATCTATTCTGCGTCACAGACAACTTTATACTTTTTTGACTGTGAAGGTAGCACTTATGAGCTTAGAGAATAGCAATAATTTTGGTAATATTATTTTCATTATTCCTTTTGTTTAATAGTTATTTTTGTCAACAGGAAACTGGTTCCATCCGTCCAGGAGTGATCGGCGGTTCAAAACCGAGGGTAGCGACTCCAGAAGTAGAGAACAGGATCGAAGAGCTCAAGAGACAAAACCCAGGTATATTTTCCTGGGAGATTAGAGATAAACTTATAAAAGAAGGCATTTGCGATAAAAACACTGCTCCGTCTGTGAGCTCCATTTCGCGACTCATAAGAGGAGGCAAAAGAGATGAATCAGACCCTAGAAGAAATCATAGCATTGATGGTATTCTAGGTAAGTCATACTTACCTTGAACTGTTTATTGATGATATCTCTACCTATATCATATCGTGAAAATAAATTAATGTTTAATGATTTATCATCAGACTTCCTTGTGTTGATCGATATGGTTATGTAGAAATAGGTTTTTTTTCAATGTAACTTTTTTACGCCTATACAATGTAAACATAGGCGTTTTACGTGGGATGGAGAGTCAGTGTATTTGTGTGCTAAACTTTTTGAAGCGGCATTGTGCAGTTCTTATTTGCGTTGAACTGCATATTACTCTAGTTTCCAGGGCTCTCCGGCCATAGGGTCAGAACGTCATACTTTACTTCAAGTTGATTATTCTTCAACCGCAAGGTTGTTCAAAAATAGATATTAATAATGCATTTAGACGCACTTAAGCAAATCCTTGAGAAGTTTGATTTCAATTATTTTTTAATTCGTGAAACCTTCAACATAATGATGCATAAATAACTGGCCGTGTCATCATAGTCTTTAGCGCTGATTCGAGACCATAATCACTTAATTTAGTTTAAAGCACACTATTATTATAATTTTATTCCTATAATGAGACTGTCGGAAACGTTTGCAAACTTCGCAAAATGGCGTATAAAGTTAATAATCCACGTAAAAGTGAAGCGAGCGAGGCGCGCGCGCACGCCACGGCAGCGCCCCTTGTGTCGGCTTCGGAAATTGTAGGTTATAAAAATGAAATTAGTACCCAAAGCTGTTATTATCCCATCGCGTTTGGCCGCGGGCCTTGCATTACGACAATCTGTCCGTACTGCACGTCTTGTGCCGTATAGCTATCCAATATAAAATGGCGCTCCTAATATCCCGGTTGAGCGACGGAGTGCGGTTTGCCGAGATTCTGCGCGCGATAAGATTATGCATATTAAGTTGTGCGCGGCTAAAGTAATGTCTACACTGGGAAAGCGGCCCTTTCCCCAGGCAAACGTTTCCAGCCAAAACTTCTTAAACATTGAGTCCTTTGAATACCAACAACGAGGATAACTGACAAAAGTTTTTCTACGTAGCAGAATCCGTAGAGATACTTAAAGCTCCGCATAACAGTAAAAGTTCCCAGCATAAACTTACGTACTGAATATAATATTCACAAATGCTAAAAAACTATTACTCTTACTGTCATTACGCATTTTTAATAAGCATTTTTTAAATTATATAATTTTAATATAAAATTACATTAATAGGTACAACTACATACAATGTGCCCATCTAGGTATTAGCATTGATTTCTTAGGTACAGACAAACGTAATGAAATAAGATCTAGCCACAGTTAAAATACTTTAGTAAAACAAAAAAGTACCTAATTTATCTGTTTCTTTTTAACTTTGAGTGCACATAAGTTAACCACAAAATAATCGTATCAAAGTTAAATTTTCACTTGTAATTTTGAAACTGAAATAAAAAACATTCAAAGCAGCGTAATATTTACTAAGGCCATTGGAACTCATTAGAAGGCTCGATGCAATACAATGTGGTTATATTCAATTTAATCGGGACCGCGTGTGGCCGGTAGCACTACGTAGTTAATGATAGTCAGTGAAACAAAAAGTCATATTACGGTTACTTTTATTGCTGAAGTTAACTTGAAAATTAAAGCGAGTTTTCTATTATAAAGGGCATAAGCTATTTAAAGTAGGGGTAGAATATGAAAAAGTTGCTCGGTTTCTTTTACTCGTAAACGAACGAAACATTTCGTAAAGCGGCGAAAACTTTATTGAAGTTCAAAATAATTCTCCAAAGAATTAATTAGATTTATTATTTTGTTTTTAAATATATTATTGTAATCAAATAAGTATAACTTCGAATTAAATTTATTTGAAATTGCAATGCCTTTGATACAAATAAAAAATATTCACCCCTTTTCCTAGATATCAAAGATTTTTCTCTTTTGTTCTTAGGTCCGTCATCATGCGAAGATTCTGATACTGAATCCGAGCCTGGTATTACACTGAAGCGGAAACAAAGGAGGTCCAGGACCACTTTCTCTGGGGACCAACTGGAGGCCTTGGAGCGTGCTTTCACAAGAACTCAATACCCCGATGTGTACACGCGGGAAGAGTTGGCACAGAAGACTAAACTTACAGAGGCTAGAGTTCAGGTAAATTGATTTTATATGACACTGAATCTCAATATAAGTAGTTGTGTAGTATATGAAGTGCGTTTAGTACAGTAACTTATGTATATTTTAAACGATTTTCAAAGATAGGTAACCGAAGTCACTGGGTGCGTAAATACGTACTGCCGTTTTTAGGTTGGTATAAAACTGTTTTTTTGTCATTTTAGTAAGTTTAATTGAT
The DNA here is from genome assembly GCA_018251915.1 of Urbanus proteus proteus. NCBI lineage: Eukaryota > Metazoa > Arthropoda > Insecta > Lepidoptera > Hesperiidae > Urbanus > Urbanus proteus. Next base: position 14,149 of record DWPV01000352.1, on the reverse strand, counting down.
TATAATTAATTGCTAAACGCTATTGTTAGAACGAAAATAAATAAAAAGGTTCAAAAAGTACGTTTTAAGAAATATTGTGTATAAATTGCTCATTAAATAGTTTTTACTTAGTGAAATTTTATTAATAACGTTTAAGATGAACTTTAGCTAAGTCATTCGAAACCTCTTTGACTTGATCAAAATTTATTTCCCAATTTCAAATGACCTCCCTTCTAACTAATTTCATTCCCTTAAGTGAATAGGAAGCGGTGTAACTTCTTACAAAATTTGAAAGTGTAGTTGATTACAGTAGGACGTAATCAAATAACCTCATTGTTGCATTCGCTCCCCGCCCATAAAAACAGCGTGACGTAAAAAATAACGTAATTACCAACATAATTAATTAAAACATTGTAAGTGATCCACCACATGTTGCTCTGCTACCGTTTCTTTACCACTTTTTGTCGAATTAATCGCCCCTAATAATTGCTCTACGAAAATGTAATCGAGTTTGGTCTGCATTGTAATTACCTAATACAGTATTATTTCAATGACTGCGGCGCTTTTAATGATTTTGGTACTTGTTTTTATTGTTTTGGTACTCAAGTAGATTAATTTTATTAATATTCTACTTATAATCCACTCAACGATTGCCGTCTACAGGATTATCATTTAATCTCTTGAAAACAACAAGCTAAACGATGCTATTTATAGAGACAAATCTTGTTATATCCAGATTAAACTTCTTAAGTAAGAATGTTTGAAAATAACAATAGGATTAATGTATGTGTTCTTTTATAGGTATGGTTTTCGAACCGAAGAGCTCGCCTCAGGAAACAACTCAACTCGCAACAATTAAGTGCCTTCAATACAATGTCCTTGCAATCCGCTTTTCCATCCGTCCATCAACAATACGAGCCTCCTACAAGTTTTAACGCACAATGCGCTTCTTGGCAACAGTCTTACTCTTCTGCATTGGGAACCAGCTCGGTCCTGAATTCAGCTCTTGCTCCGTCCCTTCACCAATCAGGATTAACTGCTCCTGTATGTCAGTCAGCTCTCGCGGCTTCGTCTTTACATCCTCCTACATCCAGTTCATTCTCTTCTGGTAACCTGACTCCATTGTCTCATTCTTCGGAAATCCCAACACCGTTGCAAGCGCCGACCGAACCCACTCCTCCTAGTTCGAGCCCGACAGCAGCGAGTCCAAGCAACCAACCGAGTGGGATCACTTACCAACATTCTACGTATGCGACACCTACTGAAGCGATGCCCCATCCGTACGGCTATGGAGACTACGCTAAGCAAGATCACGCCATGTCGGCGCATAACCACTGGACCTCGAGGCAACTGAGCGGTCATCCACAGAATAAGCTCGCGGAAGTAGGCGCATGGCCGGAAAATTATAGGTAAGTTTATTATACCATTACAAAATGGGTCTAATAGAGCATCTGAATTATGAATAAAATGAACTACCTTTAATGTCTCTATAATCCCTAGCGGCGAGCTAGAGGATTTATGAATAATTGATGTTTAGCTACTTACGTTCCAACTTGGATTCACAAGATGAATATGTAATTATAATAAACTGACCTTTGACTGACATCGATTTAAAGGTCTATGGAATTTAGTTCTTGCGTTTTGGTGGAAGTGTGTAACTAGTGGCTGACTTATAATTGAGGAACATCTTAGCCCACAAGCGTGGTTACTTCGATCTTATAAAAATCTAAATGCAATAGCTTTTTCAAAGGAAATTTTATCGTTTTTCGAGTTAATAATTTAACTCGCAAATGAATGGGAGCGTGTAGGTAGGTATCGCTCGTTGAGTGTAAGCAATAATCTATCGGAAGTTGTTCCAACGGTGGCTCGTTCATTTGCGGCGTAACGTCCAGGCGTGGGCCCGATCGCAAATCGGGGTGCGTTCATTTTATTTCTTTTCACCTTCCTTTATCATTAGTCGGAGCGGCCGCTAATCAATTAAGAGTGTAAGAAGTCGGCCATTATACGCCGCGCGGGTAGTTATTACAGGCCGCTCTTCGTAATACGGCGATCGGATCGTGAACGCAATAGGGCTGCGAATTTTATACACTTTTGATCGATTATTAATTGAATTTTTACCCACGATATTGGCTCGATATTAAGAAATTACCAATTTCCATTAAAATTCGTAACACGTCACAGGTCATGTGTTGTCACAGTGAGTTTTACGAAAGACTGTCCGAACTCATTGTCGGTGGGTATTCTATACGCGGACATTTATCTGTGTTATCGAGACAAAGCACGTCTATAAACCTTACATTGGACCACACACAATATCTTTCTTAGCACAATGAGTTACATTCTAATAACATATGGGTTAGCCACGTTTATATGGTGATGGATCTTATCTAGCTGTTTAGGTAACCGATTGACGTAACCAAAGAAGTGTATTTTATGCATTGCTAGTTGGATTTATATTTAATCTTGTTGTGTATTAAATATATTCCAAAAAATAATTCAACGTATGAAAATAACTAATCCCTTGATTGTTTTTGCTTTTCGCTATGAATTTGCACCAGACCATCTTTGTTTTGATCGTAAAGAAACGTTTGTCATAAATCTGTCGGCAGTAGGTATAATCTATGGTTAAATGATCATAAGTGGTGGTTTTGAAGAAGTCCTTGTCACAGTAATTGCTCGCTGTAGTAATTAAATGGTAATTGGCTGTAAATAAGTTTCGATCACTAAACATACCTATGTCTAAGAGGTACGTGTAGTTACAAACAGTTATGAAATACTGCTTTGGAGTCTTTCTTGACTTCAGATCGTATTTAGTAAAATATTTAGAAATAATTTAACGATTGTAGATACTTTATATCTATTTGCATAAAAAACACGTAATTCTCCCTTCTACGAGGTGTATTTACGTTCTGTATAGTAGTTTAGTTTTAATCCAAAATTTTATGAGTAAACAGGCTTTCTGCTAAGAAACAATACGTACGATAAACTAACTTTAAGTTATACGTTTAATTTGTATAATGCGTCCGTCCAATATACTTACAGGAGCGGAAAAGTTACCGTAAAGCAATTTCTCGTAAATGCATTAAACCCGAGGTCAGAGCCGAAGCTAAGAACTCAGTAAGGACTTAAACCGAGCACACATATTACCGTTAGTTTCTGAACTATTATGTGAACCGATTCACGATCATACAGCACAATGCATATACGGAAAAGATAAACGTATTGCTTTGTAGCCGCCGTTCGCAATTAATGGTGGCTGAACGTGACATTAGTGTAGTGAACCCAGCCATTAAACTGGCCCACGGCTGGTATTAAAACTTATCTGCGCTATTTGCATTCGACTTCCTAAACACTTGATCCTCTGGTCAGTGAATAGTGATTGATGGATGCAGGTGAACGAAATTGCTTTGAATTAGTGTATTGAATTCTACTTGTAGTTTCGAGATTTGATGCCAGTTACAGGTGACAGAGTTAAATGCTTTTTTATTTCTTCTTATAAAGTTTTGAAGATCCGTACATAATTTTCATTTTGATTTCTAAAATCGGTTTAGGAAATTAACATCAACGCGTGCGTATAATGATGATTCGTATAATTAAGTAAGATTAAATTTTAATTAAAATTAACTGATTTATGTATTTAAGAATTAATAAACTATTCAAGCGCTTACTTTTATCAAAATATGGGTGCAGCGGAGTTTAAAATTATTTTACTTATGTAGCATATTAACTTGTTTCATAGTACGTATTATATTAACAAACTAGATAACATAATCAGCAATCAATATCGCAGATATTTTTATTACAAATTATAATGATGTAATACTTCGAAACTTACGTTACTAAACTTCACTCAAAAGCAACAAAGTTTCAAACAATGAAGTGGCTAGGTAATTGATTAATTACTTAGTTGGAAAACTCACTTGTTGCGTGCTCCGTTCCACTTATTGCCGGCAGCTTTCGGTAATGAATAATGATATCCTCCGCTTGTTAATCGGGAATCTGATTGCATTTCTCATTCACCTGCTTTGTGAAACATGAAACGTAATTAGGCAAGGTTTCTAAAAAGGCAGCGTTCGCGAGAAAGTGAAATTGCTACGTAATGAGCAGTGCCTAAGGAGATAGCGCGTAGGATTTTTATTAGACGCTAAAGTGAAGGCTAATGTAGGTACTAGGCTTATTAGATGCTACTGTTCTATATTTTTTGTTGTTACACCTTATTGTACCTTATCCGATATAAGGTACTGAGTTGTAGGTAGGTGCGCTTAGAAGTTTATCCATTTATTTTATATCGAATCGAAGAATTAACAATAAATATACTACTGAAGTTACAGTATCAAGTGTTCAAAACATTTTATTTCATAATAGTTGTACAAACAATATAAAATAAAGAATGAAATAATTAACGCTTGTACTCTGAATGAACTCAAAAATATTTTAGTCCCTCGATTTCATAAAATTATCATTTAAATAGTTTTACTCGTATCATTCCGGCCATTACGCACTCCGGTAGGCCAAAATTAAGCAACAATTACAATGCAGCATTAGAAGCTCACTCTATGATTACTCTCATTATTATGCTTCATAGGTTCTCAGCGCCTGGTACATTCAATCGATATGTGTATCAATTATAACTCTGCGTATTCATTCGTTTCGTTCACTCATTCGCGTAACACCGCTCTCACGCTCACGAGGTTTTTTTGAGGGTCACGAATACGTTAACCATCAAAATAGCAATCGATTTGCTTATTGTCTTCTCTAGAAAATGATTACCTAATAGCCGCAAAATTTATTATCTCATTCGATTAAATCGATGTTTTATTAAATTATAAATCCATTAAATTGTTTTGACGGTTACGAAATGGAAACCTGATTGTTTGTCCTACTATTTATACCGAGTTTTTATTGACGTCGATTATTTGCCGCATATTTTATACAAACATATTAAGCGCTACAAATATTTTATTACTATTTTTGTGATAGGTAATTACGTTGTAGGGTATGATCAGGGGTTTATAGCATCCATAAATATTTTGTAGGTAATTATATTCAAACCAGTTTTTGGTAGCGGTTTTGCTTATTTTATAAACTTACCTGCGCAATATAGGTAAGAATCATAGATAGGTACCTACTAGGTTTTAAATATAACAATGTCAACTGTAATAAAAGATATACAATAAAATTAGCCCGCAATGAATTCTGTCCTTGTCCTTTAATATACTCGTAAAATTTATTTCATTTTTCAAATTATATCGATTTGTGTTTTATAGGTTAGAGGTTAAAGTATTTTTGTAAATGTATTTTTATAAACCGTGTTTTTATCTTATTTTTCTTTGTTACAGTTCATTTTTCGGAACGAATACCTCGCACTATGCATCTCACGCTCACTCACCTACTGAGGCTAAGTCTGGCTACCCGTACTTGGGACAACTAGGTGGTATGGACATGGGAAGAGTCCACTGACTATATTACTAAATTAATTGTACAATAAAGTATAGTGGCAATAAGAAAATTATGTACAGAGCATTGTTCACAGCGCTTACATAGTAAAACAATACAAGTGTACAATTATATCAGGAAATTTAAACATATCCTATAATATCTACGTGCCTTTAATGTTTGGAGCTGAAATTCAATATTATATTTTCTAAAGTTTTACTATTGAACTGTACCAACTATGTATACTTATAAATATTCATTATATAGATAACGCTTTTTGAACGTAGCGTGACTTAATTTTTATACGACAAAGTTAAAAAGTTATTTAAAATTAAATAAATGTTTCTTAGGCGTTCAAAAAGCGCGTATCTATAAAATAATTAGTTTTAAGCTATTTCTCAGTTGTATTATAAAGCTTTATTTGAACTTGATAGGTTTAGTAAATTAATTAGTTCCTAATAATTTGTTACATAGAATCTAGATTTAAGACAACAGATGTTTGCGATAGATTATATAGAAGTTTTACATGATGTATTTATGTATGTATTGTATATAGATTGTAAGATTTTTCTATACAATAACTTGAAACTTGTGGAATTGTGATTTATAGTAAGTTGTATTTATTTAGGTACATAAACACCAATAAGTCTATTAGAATACATAAGCACTTTGTAAAATAACTGTTTTTCCAAAATAAATGATTGCAATAAATTTTACCTTTTATTTACAAACCTTATCTTTTATGCAATAGGTTATAAACAAGCTTATCCTCTGTTGTTTATCCCAAACTATAAAATAACTATCATTGAAACAATAAGAACAATAAGCATATTGTTCTTCAGCAACAGAGGTAGCAACCTCTTGTATTCCTGTTTAACACAAACAAGTGATTACTAAATGAATTCTTAATACTATATTTATAAAAAAGGCTCTACTCTAGATGAATCATTAAGAGGACTAGCAGTATATATTTTAACTAGCTTTTATCCGCAGCTTTGCACGAATTCAATCACATATAAACCTTCCTCTTGAATCACACCATCTACTAAAAAACCGCATCAAAAACCGTTGCGTAGTTTTAAAAATCTAAGCATACATAGGACAGACAACGGAAAGCTACTTTGTTTTATACTACGTAGTGAGTAGTGATGGTGGGGACATGTTTTGCGTGTCTTAGTCCATCCTGATAGCCAACAGCAAATATATCTACTTACGACATATACATTATACATATAACTTATAAGTGTGGTCAGCTGATCATATAAGAGTTAAATAGAAAACAGTTGTTCACGACCAACTACATTTTCCTTATAACGTTTATTTAGCACATCTCAAAATCATACAAAAAATATAACGATATTGATTTATTGATAATATTGTCACCAGCGTTGTGGTTATAATGGATATCGTGCCTTTGTTAGCGCAGATTTTTTAGTGTCCATAGAATCTGTATGTCACTTTAATTGCGTCCGTGACTGGTTTGTCGAGCAAATTTGTCGTCGTTTGTCGAGTTAACTGTACAGATATAGGCTAAAAACTGTAATATTACCCTAAGTAAACAGTTTTTTTAGGGTTCAGTACCCAACTAAACTAAGTAACAAGTAGCTAAAACTGGAATCACTAAGCGTCCACTGTTTGTTAGCATCACAGGGCTTTATTGAGTATCACTTAAAAGTAATAAGTACATGGAATAAATTCTGAAATAAAAAAAAAGTAAAGGGCAGTCCTCATACAAGTAAGGAATATTTTTCAGTATGATCGGTATATCTAGTAAGCCATAATTGGTAGTCACTATAAATGTCTACAATGCATAATTTTAATTTTAACTCAATATAAAAACGTATAAAATTTGTTCATAGTTATTATGGAACCTTCCTTGCGTGAGTTGGATTCGTACTCAGCCAAAGTTATTTACGTAAGTAAGTAAGTAAATAATCCGCAAAAAACGTGATATTTTTAAGTTGGACAATGTGCATAACGGAAGCCTGAATAAGCAAAAGTTCGACTCACGTTTCTTCAATTGTGCTAAAATTCTGAATTAAACTAACTTGAAACTTGGTGATGCTGTAGAAATGCAAAAAAATGTAAAACAATAGGTCCCTGTTTAGCTATTTAATGAACTGGAGGAAAAATTTAAATGTTATGTGGAAAATTCCATGTTTCTGATTAATAAAAACAGTGTCAAGCATTGTTGTTATTTGCTTTGAAGTGTATAGCGAGGGGAGCATATACTTATGGTGTTACGACACCTATGTCATAGCTATTTCTACGTTACAATAACAGTGTACACTGTCGTGTGGGTTTGGAGGGTATGGTAAGGACACTTTTTTATATGATCGAAGTGGCATACGAGCATGCAGTCCACCTGATGGTAAGTGGCTATGGACATCCATAATCAATCCCATATAAGATCAGCACCTACCTAAGGTTGACCACAGATGTGTTGCTTCCCGTGAGGACTGAGTAGGAACGCCTCGGATAAGTATGTCTCCCTTACCTCAACCTTCAGACCAGAACACAGCAGTGCTTAACACTGCTATTATAAGGCAGAAATAGGCGTAGCGTTGATACCTGGTGGCTCTACCACCTTTAACTAATACTAAATCTGTTAAAACTGCTGTTATGAACAGAAATAGGAATCACCGTACCTATGCAGTCGAACATCATACAACAATGCTCCATTCACTCTCATTGTTTCCCGAGGCTACCACAATGCAACTTCAGTTGAATTTCCTCTAAAATGATATAATAGGCAACACGTCTGCTGTAAATCTGCGAACGTCCGCAACAGACTTGCCGCTCCTATCAATTATGTTTTGCTACTCTCGGTACAGCGTAGGCATTTGATCCTTTGATGATATTTATCATCGTCGTTACTATTTCATTAACTTTGAGAAAGATGTAGAGAATTTTTATATATGTTAGACTTTTTAAGATAAAGGTAGTTGTTTACATACTTTCATATACAAATTTAATAAATCTTGCAAGTTCCTGCGACTCGAACCTTAGATATCATAATTTTTATTTGATTTTCTTTTTTTTCTTTTTCTTTTATACAGATTTCTAGATTAGATAGTCCCATGAAGTGAAGATCAGATGCATGCTCATTCTCATGATAGAACCTGCATGTTTGAGAGCTTTACGAGTTTATCAACTTTTCTTTGTTGTCCACCCATTATTGTCCCACAAGTAGGCAAGGATCTCCTTTGATAGTGAGATAGGTTTAGGGCATAGTCCGCTGCTTTGACCAAGTAATAATTAGTAGACAGTATCAAGTTTGAGTGGTATCAAGTCTAGATGAAGTTTTAATTAATAACTCTTTTAGCCAGTAGACTATTATTTTAGTTTACATCCATCTCAATAGTAATGAAAAATCAAAGAAACATTATGTGACGTAACGTAACGTAAAACTTTGTACAACTCTCACTAATAGGTACGCGGTTTGAATGCGATAACATTAATCGAAATAATCTAATATGTTCGTACTTGACAATGGCCGATGTCTTCAACTCAGCATGGGGCGTAATTAGGCAGTCCAATGCATGCTACTACATGCGTGGTAGCTATACATTGTCAGTAGCTAATGGATGTTTCGAGGAAATAAATTGATAGGTTCAAAGCTATTGCTTCATGACTGTTTAATTGTAATAAAACATTGTTTTATGTGTTTATGTGCACAATAGGGAAGTAGATATTAAATTATACATAATAGGGTTTATAATGACGTCACTAAGCCATTGTCGTTTATACCTACTAAAAGTGTATGCAGATTTTAGCTAAATCTGTTGGGGATAAGAATTCAGCTTGTAAGGTTTGACTCTCACATGTTAGCGATCTAAGAAGGTAAGTAAATAAAAACTTTTATATACTACATGTTTCGCAACTCATTTAAATGTTGAAAGTTTTATAGGTGGTGGAGCCCTTTGTGATTGGTCTCCGTTCGGTACCGTCAAAACTTTTACCTTTTACCTCCTACCTAATAGGTAATTGCAGTATTAAGCGCTGCTACGTTTTGTTCTAAAGAGTGTGCTAAGGAAGACATATTTGTCCATCGCGTGATGAGGACTAAGTCTCAGAGGTGGCGACGCATCTGTGATTAGCCTCAGTTAGAATACTTATCTTATCAAAAGGTGATCACAGGTGTCCATGGGCAGCAGTGGCCACTTACCACCAGATACAGCCTCGTGTGCTCTTTATACCCTTTATAACTCACCGCTGAATTTTACACCACACTACAAGCAGTAACGTTATGATCTAATAACGCCAACGTTGCCGGCGCAGTATGGGATGTAATTAGATTATTTACACGCTTTATATACAATATTCTGGGGACTTTCAATTAAAACTTGTGGAGCTCGCTCCAGGCCTTCATTTACTCTGAACTTAATAATGGATGTACTGCGACAGATGTAACGATTGAATTTTATGTTTCGAGTTTCAAATTTATTGTCAAAACTCGGGGTGATTTTATCCCGGGCTCGGATGAAACTTACTTTAGGTTACAGTATTTTGTGGAATGTTCTGTGTTCTAGAATAGCTTTATTCTCTCTCTTTTTGTAGTAACTAACTAACAGATTATTTTTCTTATATACCTTGAGAGAATGGGGGCTGCTTAAATTTAAAGAACATTTTAACATTAAGTATGAGAAAACCTATACCTATGTTAATATGCAATCGTCGGCGTGATATATCTTGGTATCCTGGTAGCTTGAAGGTTTAACCCCTTTAACTTATTTCATTTACACACTTATTTCTACCTTATAGCAGCAGTGTTAAGCACTGCTGTGTTCTGGCTTGAAAGGTGTGGTAAGGAAGACATACTTATCCAAGGCGTTTCAACTAAGTCCTAAGGGTAGCAACGCATTTGTGGCCAACCTCAAGTAAGACTGTTCATATATGGGGTTGATTACAAATGTCCATAGCGGTAGTGGCCATTTTACATCAGGTGTTCTACATGCTCGTTTGCTACTTCGATCATATGAAAAATTAGAGGAATTCCAGTCCAGTCCTAAGAGGACTCTGATGCGTAGATGATGGAATAAACAATATTTATAGGTAGGTATATAATTATACACCATGTTTGAATACCCAAAATATAAATAAATATTATCATTTTATTATTTTATTATTTTATACACTTGGTTTTTATTTTAATACGACGACCCGCGTGGTGGAACGGTTATCATACCAGTCTGACACGCAATGGGTTTCGGGTTCGATTCCCGGCTAGACAGACATCTAAATGATGAATTACATTTCTGTTTTGCGTCTGGGTGTTTGTGTATTCGTGTATGTGTGTGTCCATGGGTCCCACGACACAGGAGAAAATCCTATTGTGGGCTCATAGCCTCTATAGTGCAGAAAGCATTTTAAGCGTTTTTTTTAATAGGTAAATGTTTTGGTACAATGATAAAACACTCCTTGTCTTAACGATCGTAAAAAAATACAACGACTCATATAACCAATTCAGGTACCAAGGCAGTAATCTAGATATCATTATAACACTAGTATCATTATAATACTGGTACTAGTAGGCACTTGACAAATGATTCATGTTGCACAGTCCACTTCCGTCATCGCAGCATCCAATCACAGTCGTATTGTAGAGTGGTTTTGAATGGAAAACGTGATTGTATTCAGGTTTTTTCCCCAAAAAGCAGTTGAGCGCAAAAAGCCACCGAATGGTAAAGCACACGCGTGGGAACCGAACGACCACTTCGACCAGTGTAAAATGAACTATGGAAAATAACTTTTTTTTCGAATTGAATTCGGTTGTTTGCTGTAGATGTTTGATTGCAAACCAAATATCAATCAGGCATTTATATAGATTGATTATAACTATTATAAAGTAAATAAAAAAATAAAGTATTTTTTTATAAAATTTGGATGAGACATGATATTATATGAACATGTAGTCCATTACACGTGCCACTTCTAGGCACTGGTTTTACCCCTTAACAATAGTAAAATGGGCGTTGAAGGAGAAATATGCCCATGGGTTTATGGTTCGTACCTATTGGGTTTTTACAGACCACTTCTTGAATTTCGACATGGTTACGACTTCTTATTAATTATTATTACTACCCGTACAGTCGGCTTGATTAAAGGTTTACACGATAGTCCCTTTATTTAGCCACCAACGGGCACCCATCCAATTTCTGACCGCGCTCGAGTTTGCTTAAATTTATTATCTACACACGCATGCTTTTCGCCTTTAGCATTTAGTATGCATGCATTGATGCTATGTAGGGTAAAGTAAGTCGATAATTCCATACACATTTACATAACCGCACTGTATGCGGACACTCCAGCTACTTTGAACCTCCGCAAATTAATAGTTAAACATCTGCTATTACGAGCAAATCACAGAGTAGCATGTGGGTTACGTCAATAACTTACAAAATGATGTCATTTCGAGTAGCCAGTCAAAACTCGTCACGTTCTGCGTGATTACAGCGACATTAACGCGAGGCTATTATTTTCCTTATCATCGAAATTATTACTATTTTTGCATAGACGAAGAATATGAATAGACTCCGAACGCTAAACCTTTGTTATTTAACTGCTGGGTTGTTTGTTTGGCTTTCAGAAAACGAGTGGGTCTACGACCCAAATGTAAATTATTAGTCTACACGAAAGTTTGTTTATGATGGTTGTTTTCTGCCTACACGGTTACTTAAATCTAATACACAGATTGTTTTTTTTATATTATGGAATTAGTAAACGAGCATGCAGCCAGCCCGATGGTAAGCGGTCACTGCCGCCCATGGACATCTGTAATCAACCTTAAGAACACAGTCCTACCTGAGGTTGGCCACAGAAGCGATGCTACCCCTGAGGATTAAGTTGGAATGCCCAGAATACGTATGTCTCCCTTCCCACACCCCACAAATCAAAACATAGCAACGCTGAACACTACATTTATCAGGCAGAAATAGGTATGGCGACAAAAGGTTCTATCGCTAAACAAACACGACGTATAAGAAAAGTGCGTAGAAAATACTATGATTTAGGAGTCTATTTTATTATTTGGTCAACGTATTTATATAACCAGTTCTATGCAGTAGTGTGGCTCCGAATAATATGGCTGGTGTGAAAAGTTGTGCGTTGCTTTTAATTGGACATGACGAATCTAGTTTGCTGGAAAAACTGGGCGGAGACTGCGGAGGCGGATGTGAGGCGGTGTGTTTTTGTGCTATTTATGGTGACCACAAAAATACAGTAGATTGAAGTATAAAAATATAAATATATTTTTATCTGCGCTGCTTTCGAATATCGTCTAAAGAAAAGTTAGGAATAAAGCACTGAAAGTGATATATATTTTTTTAAATACATACTTATAAAATGTCATTTTGCTAGGTTCCGACTTACCTACAAATTCATTGTTTATTTTAAATGGCATGTTACCTACCAACCTAACCTACGAACTCTCTCGTAGGAATATTTTATTAAATATATTTATTGAGATGAAATTATTCAAATTACTGTTAACAACGTACCTATTAGATCGATAATAATATTTTGTTGTTTGCTATTAAACTTACCCAAGTTGTATTGATTGCTGTGAAACTTATCCAATACTAGCTGATCCCCGCGGTTTCACACGCGTTAAGAACACCAGTAATATCCATACATACACATTTTCATTTAAATATAGTAGGCTCCGTGAAAAGCAAACAAATATATCCCACGGGAACCGTACATTTTTCCGGGAAAAAAATATGTTATTCCAGACTTCAATCTATCTCTATCCCAAATTTTATCCAGATTCGTTTAGCCGTTCTTAGGTTATAGAGTAACAAACATCTATCCATCCATAAATCTATCCATCTATCCTCACTAACTTTCAGCTTTATAATATTAGTAAGATTAAAAGAAAATCCTTCAAAACCTTCAAAAAAATGTTTATATTAATAATATTTAATATCACTAACATAAATATTTGATATGCCTAAAGTTTTTCCACCCTGAGAGGAGACCTAGGCACAAAAGTGGGACAAAAATGAGTGACATATTCGCTATATGTATGGACAATAATATGTATATACAATTTTTATAGTCAAATCTTTCAGGAAATAAAATTATTACAAGAGTAAAATTGGAAAACGTTACTTAATAATCACATATTAAATTAAAAGATAATCGCAATAACTTTTAAGACTGAGCAAAAATTCAGTGAACCTTCTCATTAACGGAATTATTATGCTAATTCAGCTGAAGTCCATTTAATACCCGGCCAAGTGTCACCAGATCTAATTAGTTACAATAATTATTCGAATATTTCGTAAATGGACCTCGATGAAAGCACAGGTGCATACAAAACTGACCATCCTTTAGGAAACATGAATTTACGAGATACAAGTACTTCTATATTATATATCGCTACCCCTTCCTTACCTTGTGTATCGTGCTTGACATTCTGAGATAATATTGTTATTTTAATTTTAATTTTTTGAACAACAAAATGAGAATAGGAAGCATTGTTGCCTCTAAGGCCTAGTTAGAAGACCACAAGTAGGTATACCTTCGCACTACCAATTACTTACCTACCTATCAAGTCGGACTTGGCTAACGCACTGGTATTTAGCAACAGGGTAGTAATGGGTTGATGACAACAACTTCCTTCAGAACAAAACGCCTTTACAATGTTATAAAGCACTAGCTTTTGCCCGCAGCTTCGCTCACGTGGACTACTGAAATGGGATGAAGATTTTCTATGCATTAAAGCATTTGT
>DWPV01000351.1:0-31215 GCA_018251915.1 Urbanus proteus proteus | reverse complement strand
AGTATCCTTCGAGGTTCGTTCGCGCTGTAGTTTGTATTAGAAGCGCGACTGATTGCTACTTTAATATAAAAAAGCGATTCTGCAGCTGAAATTTAATCTATAATAATAACTTTAACAATGAACGAACGAGAATTAAATAAGCATGCGGCAACTGTATTACTTTCAGTATAGCATCAGTAACATTTGAAATGTCCTTGAAAACGATGGCAATTACACAAAACTGACAAAGTTGTTTAACGCTTAACTAAGCAAATATTTATTATTAAGTTTGTATACACTAGCTTTTGTCCGGGTCCTCGCACGCTTCTCTACTAGATTGGATGTTATTATACCTACATACACACCTTGAATTATTCTATTTGTTAAAAAAATGCATCAAAATCCGTTGCGTAGTTTTAAAGATCTAAGCATACATAGGGACGGGCAGCGAAAAACCACTTTGTTTTATACTAGTGATTACAAAATTAAGTATAGCTAATGCGTATTGCCCTGTCTGTATTTGACTCAAGGTATTATTAAAATTATCAATTACACCAAATCTGAAATCCTAGGCTCAGTTCAAACGAAAACGCGATTAATCTAAAACTATCCAATACTATCCCTATTACAACTTTCACCAAACTTCTAGAATAGAATCTAACTCAAGTTGAAAATTTATACATTTGGAAGTAATATACCACTAGAATGGTCACTGTTTCAGAGATATCCTTAAGATTGTTTTATTTATAATGAACGCAAAGCCTGAAAGTTACGACTTGTTCAGAGATTAAGCTTTACGCCTCTCGTCTGAATAAAATTAGATTATAATCGGGTGGGCTTTATAACTTTTCGCTGATTATATCGGCTGCTAAATTAGTAAATGTGTTTTTCCTGTATGCACGAGTATTAGGAATTCCCCGTGGATAGATTAACGGCTGTTTCAAAATAATTCCACTAAATTATATCATTATTTTCATGTATTCAGATATTATATTAAACACCCCGATAAATAATGAATCGGCTCAGAGTATATTCGTTTTAAAATTATGTTAGCTGGAAAATCCATATTAATCGTTAAAAACAAACATGGCTACATTTCAAAGTGTAAACTATTAAACGTTAACTGCATTCGCACTTGCAACTTAACCTGATTTACTTCAGTGAGTCTGCCAAAACAGAATTTTCACAACGAGAACATTATACGACTGCGACAAGCCCGCTCGAACAAAAATTACATTTGGAGCGCGGTGACGTGCTCGTGGTACTCGAAACCCCCACATCTAGCATTTTGATTTAACATGATTTAAAATTGGAATAAAAGAAATCCATTACACGTGAGGCGCGCTCAGCGGAGCGACCGGTCGCACGCGCGACCGATCGCCCCGCAGTCGCCGATGCGGCAAATCTCTAATATGTTTTAATATCCGAACTGGCGGGATATTGCGGCCATGTTTACGGAGTCCGGGCCGGCGGATACTTTATATAATCTATATTTTTGAATATCGAAGGATGGCGCCCGGCGCGCCGTACCCGGATAAATATTTGCCGGTGTATTATCATCCAAATTGCTCTAATGTAGGAGGCGAGAGCGACGGCACACATATCGAGTGTTTGCCCTTTAAGCGTTATGTGCCATACGTCTTGCGGTTCTGGTAACATGTGGCGCAAATATCTGCACGGCAAACAGCGTTAGTCTTCATATATATTGAGCTTGTGCAAACTCCTAAATTAGCTCTCAGCAGCTGCCTCTTCCATAAACAACTCACGAACGAGCTGAGTTTTAAACTTGTGCACTTAAAAATGAAAGACAAGCTTCGACGCTTCTGGATGAGTATCAAAGTAAACACTTTAATCATTATCACGTAAATCAAATATATGTATTAATTGAATATAAGTAATGTGAAACAAGCGATAAACATCCTTATTTAACGTGTCTTCATTGATTAAAATAATTTTACTAAACCTAAAATTTATTAAATTTTATAAAATCATTATTTATAATACCAATATATTAGATTTCATTTGTAAATACAGTTTTTATATATATGTTTTTTCATTTGTAAATACAGTAAAAACTGGTTATTTGCCAGAACATTTTTTCAAATAACTAATTAGCTAGCCTTCGCATAAAAAAGTATACACGATACCAATAACGAAAATGCAATTTAATTTTTTTTGTCTGTCTGTCTGTCAGTCTGTTTGGCTGAGCTAATCTTCTAAACGGCTGGACCGATTTTGACGAGACTTTCACTGGTATGCCAGCTGAGGGTCTAAGCGTAACATAGGCTATTTTATGTTAGAAAAAGCATTAGTGCGCGTGTGTGTGAAATCGAGGGGATCAGCTAGTAATAAATAATATGCTACTAAGCGTCGGGCTAAGATTGCAACTCATAAGCTGGCAGCAAGTGAGCCATTGTCTGTTATCGCGCAATTTCCGCGCTCTGTTAAGTAGTGATAATTACCCTTGGTTCCTCTGCCAGCAACGCGGCCTCTAGCTCCTATCATACATTTATACTATATAGATTTATACTATATTGTATTTTATATGTATATACAAAGTGTTATTTTAAGTTTGCGAAGGTAAATGACCAAATCTAAAACTATAAGGTAAATAAAAGGTTTAAAAAATATGAATTGATATTTTTTGTATACAGTACCTATGAATGTTTAAAAAATACACTCTATATTATATCACCAACCTATAGAGTTACTTTAAATATTTAAATTCCGGTAACTAACTCTACATACAAAACTAAAGGAAAACACACTATTTTAAGAAAATAAAAAGAAAATAGGTTACGAAATGCGAACCTAAAATAATTACATAATATCAAGATTCAATATTATCAAGAAAATCTAGAACACTAGAAGTATTTTGGTATGTCGGGTACTTAGAGAAGTACAATAAATAAAAACTCGACTAGAAGAAAGTACGTGAACGTCGGTCGGCCGCTATTAATTACGTAGTTATGCCCAAACTTCCAGTTTATTGTTTCTTATGTAATTCAGAATATTCGGTTTTGGATAATTACAGACTATTACACAGTTTCACGTTACTTCAAGAATGTTGTTGAAATTGATTTATAAGCAGTGAAAATTGGTACAAAAATATTGTTTGTATTTTGTTACACAAAAATAATTTTATTTCCATCAAGATTTATGAACTCGGTACGTAATCGTAATTCTTTATTGCGTAAATATGGTTTTATATAGGATGTTGTACAATTAACATAGTTCAATGATATTTTACCGGATTTAAATGTAAGTTTTTACTTTAAGTAAATATTTATCTTATGCTCTAATTAAAAAAAAAATGTTACAATGTTATTAATTTCAATTTCGTATAATTTATTCAAAATTCCATCCATTTTGGATAACACAAATCTAGCACTACACACACATTGCAACAACTGCTAGTATTACATAACCTAAAAACGCACATATTCACTCAAAAGTGCTTTTATAAGCATCGCTTTAAGCAAGTTAACGAGCGAATAAAAATAAGCAGTGAAAGCTATACGACGGATAATAATCATGAATGGCATTTAGATCAGCTAATACGGTGACTAAGCGCTGGCGCCGCTCCAAGCCTGCGACTGAGTGTGCCCGTGATGCTCGCTTGTGGACAAAGCCAACGTTTATCGATACTGAGTGTATGTAATTCATGTTGACTTAAGAGAGTAAGTTAAGGATTTTCTTGTGAATGAATGAAGGAACACAAGTAGCAAAATTTGATATTTTGCTACTTGTGTTCCTTCATTATTTGAATCTTTTTAGATTTAAAGCTACATCGGGCTGTTAGAAATTGGAGAGAAGTTCGGTTGTAGCTAAAATTTTAAGCGCGATCCCATGCTTAATGCATCGGTCCCGATTTTTATTGTAGAATAGCAGCCATTTAATCTACCCGATGGCCTTATGTGGTGTTATGACAGACACGGGTCAGTTTCTGCCTTCTTGTTTAATCACGTTGCTTCAATACAACATGCATTGAAGCAATTTATGCTATAGACCTTCCCAGTTATAAGAAGTGACTGTTATGCAGTGGGACACAGATAGGCTTGCAACTTGCGGCGTATCAGGAAATGGTACACTTCTCATATGCATCAATAAATCATAAGAAAAACGGACATAATTTCAGGTTAAAGTAAATAATAATTAATTTTGAATACAATGTATTATTAAAATGAAAATTGAAATGAAAATGTTTTCATCAATTCTCAATTTACCAAACTGATCATTACCACGTACTTCAGTGCATTGTAGATATTTAACGTTTCATTTTATTTTGTGCTGAGATTAAAATAACTTAAAAGAACGCGATCTGCAATAAAGTACGTGAAACAATGCAAATATTTTTTCAGCAATGCATTCGATAATCATGAATACGGCATTAAGATAAGCGCTGGCGGCGCTCCAAGCCTGCGACTAAGTGGTACCACGTGATCGGGCGAGCCCAAATCGCAAATCGATCGATAACACTTTTATTTGATCCGATTTGAATAGACTCGAATAGCGAATCGATATGAATAGGGCTCGATATCTGAATAGGGTGTCTATGTATTGTGTGAGGTTCCATTCGAATCGCACGGGCGGTTTCAGTTTGATATATTATTGAGTAAATAATCATGATTTATTGTAAGAATTTCGAGATATTACATTTATCAGACGTTAGCGGATAATAAGTACAAAGCCGGGGCAGGTGGGCCGTGTATTGTCCTTTATGATTGATCCGCGGCGGTGTAAGGACTAAGATTGAATGTGGACAAGTATTTTTTGTCATCTTTACGATTTATTACATTATTAGATCTCTCAAGTAACTTTGTAACAAATAACATTTTTTGAATTATTTACAGGTAATATCTAAAAAGCCGTTACTATCTGCTCTTTAATATCTTTCCTCGAGGAGTAGGTATTTGTATGCTTGTATAGGCAAACTAGAATATCCCTGAGCGGTACCGTAAAGACCGATAAAGTTCAATGACAGCTGGCGTTCCGGAGAGCCAAAGAGCAGTGACGTCACTGGCCATATGTTCCACGTTAGGCGACGTACCCGATTGAGATTTAACTGCCGCCTAACGCGACATTCATTCGATATGCGCCCTCGTCCGTCCTAACTACTGCTTCGATGTGGTAGTTAAGCGATGATATACTCGGCTTGATGGGGTCACTTCCATTATGGGGTTGATGGTTTTTTTTTAATCATCTTCCATGGATCATATCTAAATGATATAGGTCAACTATTAGTGGATTTAACATGGTCACTATGCCAATAGCGTATAAAAGTCTTTGTTAATAATTTACTGGATTTTTTTAGTTGCATTTAATGAAATTTACAAAAACAAAGGTATTTCCATGACCGGCAATACAAGCCACGTTGTGTATTAATAGTAGATATCAATTAATATCTTGAATATGATTCGTACTGAAACAGGTATACATTTCTTGTGGAACAGCCATACACACGATTACATTACTACTTAAACAACAAAAAAACTAAAACATTTTAATAGATTTTAGCGACTTCTGATATAGGAACTGCTAATTTACTGTATTAGTGTTACTAAGCATATATCATCTCATGAAGTTCCACTAAACAAGACAGGACAGAAACCGCCCAAATTAATAAATTATCTAACATTTATGGTGGGTCGTTGCGCGTGATACATCGACCGCCGCGCAGCGACCGCAGTATCGCAAGCAGCTGACGACTGCGCAATATATTCCGCACGAAGCGATCCGTGCACTTAGCGGTAATGTATCGATGCTACGTGATACATGGTGTACGTGGTAATTACCCGATGATAGAGCAAACGCTCATTGGCGGCCCGCCAGCCCCCGCCGACCCACCAGCGCTGCGGTAAGGCTCCGTTGGAGGCAAAGAGGTTCATGTTCGGATTGCATTTAACATACTTTATGATTGGCTCTTTTTCAAATCAAGATGAGAACTTATGACTTTTGATGTTAGATATTTAATTTACTAAAACCAAAAAATACATATTTAGATTATAGCATTTGCCTTGATACTCTGTGATAAATAGTATAGTTATGTGTCTAGCTGTTAAACTAGTTAACTATGCAAGTACCTTTTATCCAAATCTGTCCATTCATCCATTTATTTTCACAAACATTCGAATTAATATTAGCAAGAAGAATTAATATTTGTAAGAATAGTGATTTCACTTGTTGTTGTTGTACTCGCTGAATCTGTTGTATCTCAATTACCTGCATCATTTATACTGTATGATGGATAATAGTTTATTTTACATGAAACAAAAATAGAGATATTCTGATATTATGTGGCTAGATTCCGACATAATTTTAATAGAGCGCGATACATTGCCGCCAGCCTGCACGCAGCTGATGGCCGTTATATACATCGCCAGTAATGTACAGTATCTCGATACGCGCTCTTAGCGGTAATTACTCGATGATGGACGGACATTGGCGTGCTGCCAGTGTCGAGTATGGGTACTGCAGTTTCAAGGAAGTAGTTTCAAAAGCGGACTTAACTAAATGGGAGTTGAATGAATTTGTTTAAAAGTATTGTTTCATTATGAAATAGAAATATTATCAAATATTGCTAATTCATATGCTGAAGTTAATGTAGAGATCTTTTAGCAATTCATATTTGTAGAGCCTCATTATATACATTCAGGAAAACAGAAGGTAATTTCTCCTTTCATGCATAGTACAGATGACAACGACGACGATGGCAAATATCGTTAACAATATTATGACACGCCCTATAAGCTTAATTAGGTTACGTATGATAATGACATAGAGCTAATAAGGCAGTACCTATATGAATAGCGTATATGAAATAACTTAAAAAAATGCAAATTGCATTAATTTTTAAACACCTAAGTTTTACATTGATAGCATTAAAATCGAGTTGGTAACTTAATAACGTTAATAGAAGATGGCACGTAATACATCGACCGCGGTGAGGTACACAGCTGACGACGCTCCCATATATCGCTGGTAATGTACTGATACGCGCTCTTAGCGGTAATTACGCGGTGATAGGCGAGCGCTGGCGCGGAGCCAGCCGGCAGGACTCGTATCGATGACGTAGATCTTTCCGCCGAAAATAACGCGATCGGAAGTTAATTTCGAGTCGGCTGCAACGGATTTATCTAGATTGAGATATGGCTTTTTAATGCGCTCCCTATGTTGTGTATACAAATAATATAATAATTATAATGTATTGGTTACTGATTTGGAATATTTATACTGCATGCTTGCACGTTTCGTAAAATTTAAAATCAATTGTAATTTTCTTTGTCTATTTATTTCTGGAGATTCAGCTTGCGCCACTCTTAACACCATCACTCAACACATTTTTGCGAGACTTAAACGCAATAACAATTTTTCCAAATTAATTTTATCGTATAGTAATTCAAATCCGAATATACGAAGCTAAAATAAATTTAATAATGTAAAGAAAATCCACATACTAATCGAATTAAATGCAGTAAAACTTTAAAAAAACGTAACAGTATCATAACCAAAAACGACTTTAAGAAAGCTTTCTTCACCAATTGCAGTAGATAGAGACTACACCTAATTTCCTACAGCCTAGCCGAGACCCGAGAATCTAGATAAGCGAACAACAAACACCGCGCGAACACGCGATCACGGATCTGTTGATAGCAAGTCGACAGTTGTAAAGGGGCATAGGAAATTGGAAACTATCAAAACATTTGGCAATTGATACAATAATAAGACTTCTATCAAAGAAGTTCAAGAATATTATCTTCTGAAGGCAGACTCAATGAATAGTGTGGAGTACATAGTATTATGTAAAATAAAATGATCAAATAATATTTTTTGGTGATTCAAAATTAACTACTTGTAGTTCATGCAAATGTGATCAAGATAGTGACACTTTTACGCTTAAATGAAACATATCGTACATGAAACATTTGACGTTTTTGTATTAAGATATTATTCAAATTCATATCATAAATCGCAAATAAATACACGTTTTTAATAAAATTTCAATACAATTTATAAATATAAGAGAAGTTACGTCTTAAAATACATAATATAAGTAAATCGCAAGACGTGTACCAGAACATATAATATAAGGAAGTTCTTGCAAGAGCTTGCAGCGCGGAAAGTTGTGAGCTTGCCGCGAAATGTTGGAATAGTAATTAATTCCTTCGCAACAGTGCAGTCGAACTGCACGCGACTCCGCAACGTTTACGTCGAGATGAATCTCAGTTGCGACTTCGTCGAGATGAATTCGACTTCGCGTTATTGCCGAGTACGTCGCACGAACACTGCAAAGCGCAACTTTTGTCAAAGCTCGTTAGATCTGAGATGCTAATATGCTTTAAACGTTCTGTTTTGTGAAACTGAATCCGTTAGTTTTAGAACTTTATGAATAACTTGTCTAAATGAATTTCGTCAACGTGCATCATGAATTATCTTTGTAGTCTAAAGTTTTATTCTATGTATTATTCGATGCTTTTGTTATAACGTTTTAAGTTCCCTCACTTCAATTCCTGCAAATAGTTTATTTGAAACTAACAATGTATCTTTTTGCCTTCCAGTTAGTGGGTATTCATGTAAAGGGGACGATAAAAATAGTTGTTGTGGCAGTATGCAGTAAATATTAAATTAATTGACTATCATTTTTGAATTCATTTTAGTTTCGGCCTGGTAATAAATCTGTGGTGTGCAGTGAGTCTTGCCATTGGACGAACTATTCCCTCGACACAAAAGAAAAAGCATTTGATTTTGATTTAAGTGCTAGAAGTTTCCGTGTATTTTTCAATTTCCTAGCTAAACAGGCATCAAGCGGTGCCTCGTAACGGCGCTGCGGTTTGGCGCATCGGTTTAAAATTAAAGCTACGTGCCTTTACCCGCCTTCAATGAAGTCTGCGGTTATCGCTTCAAGTTTTCAATGGCCCGTTGTCGTGTTAATTGGATTTATCACTGGTATAATTGATAAGCAAAATATTGGTTCGCCAATTTGTCGGATGACCAGAATTTCATTACTTTTAATGCCATGGAAATTCTTGGAAATTGGTAGTCTTCTAATTGCTGTGCCTTTTCTTTTTTGTTACAAAATTTGTTAATTTCGGTTATGTGAGTGTTGAATATCTATAAAATTCAACAAGTTGGTTTCAACTTAAAATTTTTGAAAACTAGCGCAGATGAGGCGATGATGTGGCACAATCATCGCTTGGAAGTTGCATGTATGGCTCTTTTCATATTTTCTCTAAAACGATTCAGCTTTGCATAATAAGTTTAGCGACTAAATTTTCATAGTTTCCGTGCGCCTAAACTTCTCAAATGTGAATTGTTGTAGTAAATTATTAAAATTATAAACAATGGGACAGATCTTATTCAGATTCCCATTTTAAAGCATATTTTTCTGGAACAATGTTGTTATAAAACCATGCAGTATAGGCTGTGACGGCTAGCGGAATGTTTGCGAGCGTGACTGAACACGACACGTTTTGCGGATCGTATTGTAATCCGCAAACTCCATCATTTGTACAGAGATTTATAAAAAACTATATTTCTTCATTTTATTGTGAGAATTGTTAATCAGCATAGTTTTTTTAAGTTCACCCGATGATTAAATCATTATTTAAATAAGCAGGTCTTTTAAGCTAATATTAAATTGTCTCATTATATGCCCGTTAATAATAAGTCAATTTAATATTTAAAGATCGAGATTTGTCAGATTTTTGACTATTACAAATTCTTAAATTATCAGATTATTTTATTAATATTATTAATTAATAGCATGGGCATAATTATACGTTTTCATGCATGGGATTAATTATACCTTTTCTATTGTAATTATTTTCTTTTCCCTAAATTCTTTAGAGAGCAGGGTAGCGTACATTATAAAATCCACTTAGAATAAGCGAGCTCCAGAAGGTTAGCGGAACGGTTTGCGAGCGTGACCGAGCGTGACGCGTATTGTGGACCGTGACGTAATCCGCAAACACCGCCGGTTTACACGGACATTTTTTTCCGACTACTAGAAAAATACCGCGGTGGAAAAATATTCGATTTTCAAATTTTGAGATACGATAAATTTGTAATCTAACTTTTAAAGCAATAAAGAGTTACTCTTAGTTCATCCTCGACTGGTTTATGTATGATTATATAAAAACAACCCTTGAGTTATAATAAAACGACCGACTAAACAGTAGGAATTCGGGAATAGATTACTTTAACTATTAATACATTCTGTAATGCAAAAGCCGAGGACAGCAGTTCATTATATTAAACGTAAAGATGACCACCGATGAAGAAAATGCAATGCAGATACACTTATATATAACCAGTTTGTCGCTTTCTTCACTTTAAATTTATGCACACAAATATGCTGGCCTACCAATCAGTGCACCAGGTGGGTCATCAGATAACAATTAATAAACGGTGATATCGCATTTCCTACAAAACCTAAACGGATTAAATTTAAAAAAAGTTTAGCTAAGACCATTAACTAAGAATCCTACTCACCGTTATCCTCTTGAGCTGTCTCTTCCCCTTGTACCAGGTAACCAGCGCGGGCGGGCGCGAGCCGGCGGACTCGCACGCCACCTCGTACCGCCGCTCCGCCGTCAGCACGCCGCCCTCGCCCACCTCCGCTGGCTTCTTGATCTCCACTGTCAGGGGTTTTACTGCAAGATGATATGGTGTTAGCATTTGGAATTATGCAACATCAGCTGTGACATGTGTGTATTATAACAAGTTATTCTGTTGTTGTTAAATATTGTTTTTTTTTCCCTGTCCTAATGACCCAGCTGTAGTGATTAGCGATTGAGTGTATTTGCACTGAATCGATTTAAACGATACTTTGTGGTGATATTCCACTTGTCAAACCGAAAGTAAATTAATTTCCTAAAAAAAACAATAAAAAGTCGTGCACAGTTGCACGAGGGCGGCACCGAGAGGGTTGAGGGGTAAGCTTGGGCAAAATATATTTAACACCAATGAAAGTTCCTCGGCTGGGACTAAATGCAAATTTGGCGTTTAGCATATAAACAGGGCTGCACAGCCAGTTAAGTCTGACGTCACTTTATTTGTCTTCGTTGTCTTTGTAATAACTTGCTTTCTAATGACTTACCAGATTTAATTTTGTTGCATTTAAATTCTTTTTGGTTTGTCTAAAATATCACTATTCTCTGTCAAGAAGAGACATTTTTTTTAAATGGCCACTGTATTGCTGATTTATTTATCTACTGTTTTTGGCTATGGCTACGATAAGTTTTCTTAAAGGAAGCGCACGTATTTAAAAATCACTTCTAATTCCAAAGGTTGATGTGAAATGTACCTATATAAAGGTCTCCTTTGAAAACATTAAAATTATTTCTTGTGGCCAACCTTACATAAATGTTCAAAACTATGTACATAGTCAAGGCATTGTGCAGTCATTACCTAAATATTGACCTTAATCAATTTAATAACAAAGACCACTCACAATACATATCAAGTATAAGTATATCGCTGGACTATCGGTGAGTTGGCCGCCTGGCACGTAAACATGGCGGCGTATTGCGGGCCACATAAGTGGGTTCTCGATCACGTCACCCTTGTTGTATTCATATTCCTCGTCCACTAGCGTCATTAAGATTGCTAACTACTTATATACATTTAATAACAAATATTACTTACAATACATATCAAGCACCAGCGACAGTTCCTTAGGCGGCACGAGGTGCGAGTTGGCCGCCTGGCACGTGAACACGGCGGCGTAGTCCGCGCGGCGTATGGCGGGCCACATCAGCCGGTTCTCGATCACATCGCCCGTGTTGTGCTCGTACTCCTCGTCCACCAGCACTCCGTTCACCAGCCATCGCACTGACGGCTCGGGGCGACCTGGAAACGATACATTTTTAACTGGTTTACGAAGAAAGTTCACTGGTACATAGATGTCACCTATCTATTTCTATATTTATGTCACCTATCTATTTATATATTTATGTCACCTATCTATTTATATTGTGCAATTTGGATGGCACCTTATTTATCAACCAATCAATGGTCACTTGGTCTGAGTTGTTATCATTAGTGTTAGACGCATCACCAGTAGTTAAAGAATTAACGTCCCAGCTCTAGTTAGCTGTCACAGCAGTCAGTGTGACAGATGGATTTCGCGCACTTAATTCATTGGAAAACTAGAGAAAAAAGCGGGTTACCGGCTTTTGAATTAATAATAACAATAAACTATTAATTGTTAATATTGGAAACATTTCCAGCTTCACCAATCTACATTTGAATAGCGTGTTGGAGTACATTACAGGCCTCCCCCACC
The DNA here is from genome assembly GCA_018251915.1 of Urbanus proteus proteus. Lineage (NCBI taxonomy): Eukaryota > Metazoa > Arthropoda > Insecta > Lepidoptera > Hesperiidae > Urbanus > Urbanus proteus. Next base: position 18,950 of record DWPV01000351.1, on the reverse strand, counting down.
CTACTTGTGGGTACCACTGCTACGAGTAGATGTGACTAGCAGTGATACATAAAAAGGGTTTCGGTCCTTGTGGCTACTTATTCCGAGAAATGACAGGACCGTACTGAAGCCTCAGAGAAATTTATGTAAATAGGGTTTAGTTGACACTTCGCTCTGACTACCTTATAATCCATGTAATATTTAATGATTCTCTCAGGATCATAATTTATATATAATAAGTATTTTCCTTACAATAACTCTCTAAACAGTCAATAGTTATTCGTATGTTGAAACAACAGCGGATTACTTTTAAATTACCTTAAAAACTAAATAACCGATTAATTATATCGCTGACAACGGCGTGGTTTAAGCAATTAAAACGTAATTACGCGATATCTAACTTGTCACCGGAAAATAAATTAAAATCACTCTCAAGGGAACAATGATTATGAGTTTTATAACTGACGAACTTTCTAAGGGAATCACCGTTTATAACGTGTATGTAACAGAGAGTAATTAAATGATAATTATGGTGTATTTTACACTTTTTTTTATGTAGGTAACAAATTCAAACAACTTGGCCGTGGAAATCCGAGACAAAAAAGACGCTTCCTACACTCATAGCCCTACAGTAAGATTCTCTTGTATCGTGGGTACTATGGACACACAAATAACCAGACCCAGAACAGAAATCTAAACTCATCATTTATACGTCTATCTTGCCGGGAATCAAACCCAGGACCCAGGATCCACTACGCGTCAGACCGGTATGGTAACCGCTCCGCCACGTGGGTCGTCAAACAGCACATTTATAGTGAATCAGACCATGAATACTAGTTGAATTGTAGGTCTATTTATCTTGTCCCTGTGGTACCGGGACCAGAATACTACGGCATCCCCTGCCTGTCGTAAAAGGCGACTAAAAGGGGGTTTCCGAGGTTAGGGGCGGCTAGAGTGGGAGCTCGAACCGTCTTTCCAGCGACCCCGGGAAGGACGGCGGTATGTGTGGTCGCATGCCGTCGTAAAAATCCGTAAGTGTTGGTTGGGCAAATGCTCAACGGGGCAGAGCTCGAAGGGGCATTGCGCTTGGAGGACTTCAGTGATGGTCTAAGTTCTCTGAGGCCTCCACATAGCGCTGAGGATGGCCAACAGGGGGGTTTTAGTGCGACAAAAATCCCACATAACCCGGCGCGGCGTTGCTCCCAAGGCGTCGGGTACTTTTTGAAGGTTTCCCTCTCGTCAACAAAAAAAAGGTCTATTTATCTGGCAAAGAGCTCAGTTCTGTTAATAAAGTAAACCTCGAACACAGAACAAAACCAAATAAAAATCAATAGATGAAAGCATTCCTTGATCGCAAAGCAATATATTTCTCAGCAAATTTCAAATAATTCTTAGAACAGACACCGATGCGATGAAATTCCTTTGGGGATTTCTTTTAGCCTTTTGTCTATTTGTATATTGGGCATGTGCTTTTGTACGAATTCGGAACCGCCCTTGGAACCACTTTGTCTAAATTAAATTACGAGTAGGTAGTTCCTGCGTCCGATCTAATTTCAAGTGTCAATGGATTCAATTTAGATTTGTGTTAGCGTTAGGGTTACCACGGTTTTCTTGTCATGTAAGGATCTATTTACAATTTTTATGGTTTGTCCCTCTTTTTAAAATATAACACGAATTATTTAATTATTTAAAGCAGCGGCATCATTTTTGCTTACTAATAACTAATGAAAACAACTAATAGGTATATTTTCGAAGAAGACGGTTTTGAGACGATTTCTACACTCATAGCGCCACAGTAGGATTTTCTCCTGCGTCGTAGATGCCATGGACACATAAAGACGTATTCACAAATACTCAGAGCTAGAAAAGAAATGTAAATTCATCATTCAGATATCTGTCTAGCCAGTAGCCGGTAACCACTTCGCCACGCAGGTCGTCAAAAAATGTATCCGTGGGAATAAACACGTATTCTGGGTATCTTATAAATTGTATATCCATTTCTTAACGTTACTTTAGTGACTGTAGTATGTATGTAGTACCACGGCGTCCGGTTTTTATCATGAGCCTGGTAGCCCTGGCGAGCGTTTCGGAGCGTCGAAGTTAGTGGGTTTGCATCTATTCATGAAATAGACGGCTTGTTGAGCCACGAGCTTGTGTTCTTGCTTTGAGATCAATTCCTGGGACGACGTTTAGAGCGGGGCTTGCGAGCACGTAATATGTTTGCCAGCTTTGCTTCCGCTTCCCTTGCGGAAATTTCAACTTGGTACGGAACTCACCTATTTCGGAATTCATGCAATAGCTTACATTGAAGACTTAGGTTAGCAACACCAAATTACAATCATGCTAAATACAGATAATATTACAATTTAATTATTATGGTAGAGAATTAAAACAATTTCACACAAATACTTAATAATCACTTCTTAAAAGAATTCATAAAGACGCTTTCATAGTAGGTTTTCCTATGTGGTGAGTGCCATGGACACACAAAGCAGAATACACAAACACTCGGGCCCAGAACAGAATTCTAAACATATCATTCAGAATTCTGGCCGGGGTACGAACCCGGGACCCACTGCGCACCAGAACGTTACGGTGACCGCTCTGCCACGGGGGTCGTCAAATTTATCAGTAGTTGATTAAAAGAGCAGAATTATCCACTGTAAATAGTGTCTGTTTGTGATTTTAAAATAACATATTTTACTCAATGCATGTGAAAGTATATACGATACATATAAGAAAAATGCAATTAATAAAAAATGTTTGTCTGTCTGTTTCACTGAGGTAATCTTCTAAACCGCTGGACCGATTTTGATGGGACTTTCACTGGCAGATAGCTGAAGGTCTAAGGCGTAACATAGGCTACTTTCATTTTGGAAAAAAAAGCATAAGCTCATGCGCGTGGCGCACGCGGGGCACCGCAGGGATCAGCTAGTTTACAATAAAATATCAATATATTATATTAAGAGAATCAAGTTTGCAACAACACAACAGTCTGTTAAAAGAACTAGTAATAATACTAGACAAGAAAACTAATTTAATTTAAGCTTCGGTGAACACATAAAGCAATAGATATACTCGAAGCAGCGTACTGGCTCAATAACTCGGGAAAGTTAACGATTTAATGACTTCAAGGCATTCAGCGATTCGATTCTATTCCACTGCGGAGATAGCTCTTGTGGAGTCTTGTTAGTCTACTGGTTCCACCATCGACGAGTGAGTTATAAGAGAGGAAACTGAATGTCCACTGGACGTCATTATATCTTATACTAGCTGATCCCCGCGGGTCCACCCGCGTTTAAAAAGTAAAAAAAATACATATTTAAACAGAAATGTCATTCTGCTCTCCCGTAATGGAGCGCGTATGCGCGTGGATTGCGCGCTAATGTATTTTACAATAAGTAAAATAGCCTTTTAGATGTAACGGCTTAAATCTCAGCTATCTTCCAGTGAAAGTCCCGTCAAAATCGGTCCAGCCATTTAGAAGATTACCTCAGACAAACAGATCATCATTGAAGTAAAAAGTCGCTAATTTGAAATCACAAACAGACACTTCAATTTTATTCATTTGTATAGATAAGAATACATACTATTACGTTTTATATACCGTATAATCGTTATTAAATGGCTAAAGTGGCATCTTGTCACACGTAAGCAATACAAGTTATCTAGACCCCTCTTGAATAAGTCGACAGAGAGGGAACGCTTAGATTATTGTGACATACCTATTCTACGAAGCCAACGAAGATAACGAGAAATAATTCTAGGAATTGGGGTTGTAGTTCACTTAGCTATATACAATTCTTGTGTGTAATGATTAATGATAAGCGGTGGTGATGGTGCAGTAAACACACGTTTTAAGAGTTTATCAATTTATTACTGGTTCAACCACTTGGGTGGAAAACATTTATCACATGAACAGCTTCCTAATCAGCAATTATTGATTAATCGCTTTCCTTTACCCCTTTTCAACACTTAGATTTGACCTGCGTAGCGGAACGGTTGCCATACCGGTCTGGGTCCCGGGTTCGATTTTCGGCCAGACAGACATCTTAATGATGAATTTAGATTTCTGTTCTGGGTCTGGATATTTGTGTATGTGTGTATCCATGGCACCCACGACACAGGAGAAAATTCAACTGTGGGGCTATGAGTGTAAAAAGCGTTTTACATGTTTTTAATTTTTTAAATTATTTATTTATTTATAATCTAGGGTAGGTATTTTGTTTATAATTGCTTAACAAGAGCCTAAAACATCAACAATTGTTACTAATTCAGGATGTTTCAAATTACCAATGTCTAAAATAAGGAGTACTAGTCAAATCTTGTGAAACGCATTTGAAACTCTTAGAGCCGACCGCAAACCGATATTCGGATCTTGGCACTATCGAAATTGCAGCTGGATTTCCAAGTGTCGATGTTCTCTCTATTTACGGCTTACGTCCTTAAACGTTGCTATTAGACTGATCGTTCAAATTGATAGTACAGCAGTAAATCGATCGCAGGAAAGCGATCCAGTTTTCGCCTTTCCATAATTGCGAATAAAAACGGGTCACGAGCGAACATTTTGTAGTGCTGAAAGCACCGGCCTAATTTTACTGCCGCCACCGGCCGAGCGATATCGATTTCTGTTCCCGAACTAATAAGGGCGAGGGTTGCGTGTCGCCCCGTTGTTTCGCCTGATTTCCAGTCTGATAAACAACATCAGTGCTTCTTTAAATTAGATATTGGTGTTTGGAGTACAAACAACGAGTCAGTGAAATGTAATGAAAATGCTACTGTTGATGTTGTATTTAATAACGTGTTCCTTTGATCTCCATCCAATTGTTACAAGTTTGTTTGCAATAAAAATACGTTCTGCTAAAGTAAAGAATGTTTACAGTTTGGAAGTAGAAGTATAATATCGGAAAGTCAAAGAATATGAGAAAGTAAAGATAAATATTTTTATCTTAAATAAGTACTTTGGTTTTCCAAGGTTTCGGTTTATTTCAAAGGCCACATCGAAAGTGATGCGTGAAAGACGGAAATGAAAGAGATCCAGTGATATCGATCGTGAAGCAACAGGTCCTGAGGGCTCGAGCTGTCGTCGCTAAAAACGTACGCACAAAAACAAAGCCCTGGACTAAGCCCCCATCATTAGAAAGGCATCTGCCCTTACAAGAATTGAATTTTTTCCAGGGCGTGTTTTCAGGAAATACGCTTCAATCAATTTCTCGATTATGTAAATTCTTCGGCCCCCGTCAATTCGAATTTCGCTCGAGGGCTATACTATAATCTGATAAAATCCATTTTGATTTGAATCTTGTAATTTTAACGCCGTGATTTTTGGAGGTATTCGGCAAGCGCTCTTGGAAATGTGCGGGCCATTATCGTTTTTATGGAAAAGTAGGCAGTTGGTTGCTTAAAATTGAGATTAAGTGTATTTACTAACTCCATAATTAACTTTATCTGTTCGATCAAAATTAAGGAAGAATATAATCGTAATAAATATCAATATTATAATATAATCACCAGTAATGTATCGACTATTATAGTGATCAACAGTTTTGAAACAATATTGTTTCGTTGGCTCAAATATGATAGTATCTAGTGCTTTATTTTCGAAGTATCCACAAGCACATCTCTTATGATCGATTGTATTTGAAACCTTCAAGACCGTCTCGCGTCCACTCCTCAGCATCAGATCCTCTACGTATTGTTGGGTGCGATTGTGTTTTATCAGATAAAAGCATTTCAGTGTCTTCAGATGCAAGCTGTGCTTGAAGAAAAATATACCCCGAGGCTAAGAGACGTCCGGGCCCCGGTTTATCTGGCCACCGCTTTAGACCTTAAATTTACGCCATTGTGTATTTTATAACTTACAGCAGGATTCAAGTTTAGTGCTGATATTTCATACTGACAGATGAAGTCTCAATTTATGACAATTATCTTCTACTCCTAATTGTAGGTAATTTAGAAATATTGGTAGATATAGATATGGAGATTCACTGTAGGTACTGTAAATAAAAAAAAAATACATTTATTTTAATTTAAAATAAAAACTATTTAAAATGAGGACATTTTTCTCAAGTGTCTCATTTATTTTAATGATCATTATCCTTACAATCTAGTTAGTGAATTACAAAAATACATTTTCATTTATTGCTTGCCTACTATTGGTTAACCTAAAAATGAAAGAAATACGTATTATTTAATAAGTAATACTTACGTATGGAGACAATACTGTAACTTTTAAATAAGTAAGTCAATTATAATAAAGAATGACAATATTTGAAAAGGGTAAAAGCATTCCTGTGTCAGGGCAAAGTTGACGAACAAACACACGCCGCGTTCCCGGTGCCGAGTATGCACTGTATGCGCTCTGGAGGACTGCGTGTTGACACTAAAAGAAACTAACAGTTGTGTGCCGACATACGCGGATATAATTAGAAGTCGTATGTGGTATGACGTGAACTTTCAAGGGGTTTTAAGGGGTATAAAAAGTGGGTGATTATAATTATGAATACGCATATCTGCGGTTTTTATTGTGACATCGAGATTACCAACTAAACTTATTTAAATTAATTGTTATGTAATGTTAATGTACTGCAGCAGACATGTTTCATCAATTTTAAAGTAATCATACATTGCAGAAATTCTAAAATTATTTAAATAACAAATTAAATAAAATGAAGTGCAATAATATTTCAGTTTGCAGTCTAGTTATGTCTTTTGAGCACTGTTTTAATTACTTAAGCACAAAACGATGCCTTAAGCAGAAATAATACTTGATTTGTAACCGTGATTTCTAGAAAAGATACGAAAATATATATTTTTTATTAAATATATAAGGTTTTGAGTCACCAAATTTGGTTATTCTAATGACAATGTCATGCATGCACTTGACACGCTTGTTGGCGCTGTGGGCAATCTACATACATGTGATGGCAGATGGAGCGTCATCGCCGGATCCCGCACTGAAGCAATTCACTGAATTATTCATTCTCCACTCCAGTGAAATGGCAATGTTAATTCATCAGTTGATTATGCTACATGCTTGTGTGCCAATCCAACATTGTCATCAATGTCTGTTTGAGTGGCGTGGACGGCTAAATATTACTTCATGTAGATCTCTGTAAGTGGCAGTATCTTTTGCGTTAACGTTAACCTTACATCATAGTTATTGGTTTCAAGTTTGCAGGTAACAGCACTCACTAGTATAGTAGTAGCACTTAAGCTAACTCCTCGAAAGCTTGCTTAAACACTTAGGATGACATGTTGAATTCAGCGGAGTATATTGCTTGGTCAACCTAGTATCGATACCAAGGATTAGTATTGTTTAAAAATGATTTTGCGTTTTTATAAATTAACTTGACCTTAGTACCTTCTGTTATAGGTTATTTAAAGTTTCTAAGATACCAAGCTACACAACCATGGTCGTGTACCCTTCATGGCTATGGTAATAACTAGAATTGGACGTACTGGGATACTGCTTTATTTAATGCGGTGGTGGATATATCATTTGGTTCACATGTCTACACATGTAAATGATGATGTTATATCATGAATATCAGGTCAGAATCAAAGGGACAGTAATCATCTCATCAAGTTTGTAAAAACGGCAATATTATACAATCCCCTAAATTATTTAGTCCACTCACATGAAATGGAAACGTTAATTCATCAGTAGATTACACTTAAGTAAACATGTTTGCGTCATTCCCACGCCTTTACGACCGCGCTATGTTATCATTACCGTGTCTGTGACCTTCTTAATTAGCTTCATGTAGCGAGTAAATATTAATGAGATTTTCATTACCAAGTAGACAATGTTTAATCTAAGAGAAGTTATTTAATTACACCAATGAATGCCTTTTTGTTTTTGTTTCGAATGAACCGTCAGAAGTTTGTTAAAATGTTGTTTGAATTGATATAAATGGGATAAAAATAGTTTCGCCAAAAAACATCAAAGCGAAATGTAGTTGGATTAAATCTGACCGAAAGTTGTCTGATTGTGATAAAATGTGTTAACAATATTAAAAAAGCTGGTCTGAAAAATGTCCCATAGTTAGTACTTGGACTATTAGTCAGAAAGTGATGATATTTATACTTGCTATACTTATATACGTGATATATTTAGGATTTACTCTGCAGAACTTTAGGACTCGTTAGTGTTTTCAATTTACGCCCAAACATATACTACTACTGATATGGAAAAAAATAATGCTTATGGGTATGAAATGTTTCTCGTTAATACAATGTGTGTTGATTTCCGATTGTAATTTATAAAAACGCAATGTTAACTGCTTACCTCCAAGAACCCGACAGGTTAGCAGCACATCTTCACCTTCCTCGTGGGGTCCGAGGGTGGTGGTATTGATCACGCGGCCGTAGCGGTCCACCACCACCGGCTTCTCGGGAGGCACTGGAATTAATACGACATATTGGAGTAATATGAAGATGGTATAGGCATGGTAGATGGTGATGGTAGACATAGAGGATTAAGTACGCAAAAAAAATAATTCTTTCTAATCACAACCTTCAAAACCAGAACTCGGCAGCGCTTGACATTTTTATTATACAGCAGAAATAGATGATTCAAATTGCTTAGCACTAAGGAAAACTTTAATAAGAGGTTTTACAACTTAGTTCTTAAAATCAGTTTATTTTTCGATGCAAGAGTTGTAATGCAAATGTAAATTCTTCAAGTTACACGAAGCTGACCGTCCGGCGTGCTGACACAAGCGGCGTTTTAAAGATGCATATTTCTTTCTATACATAAACGCAGTCTAGATAAATATTTAGGTCGGTAGTTCGCTTTTGTGTGCCCAGAGCAAAGTTTACGGCGCCACGGCTCCGGAAAACGCGGGCGGCTGCAGCGGCCACTGGCGCCTTGTTTTCACTGCTTTTTGTTTTAACTTCCCGGACGACGGACTTGCGTTATCTTTAAATGCATGGGTTATTTTAAATTTAATTATCTTGCATTGTTGTTATAATTATCTTGCCATTGTCGTTCTCATAACAACTGTATTTAAGGTGACAGAACATGTATCGTTCGAGTGGGGAGTTCATGCGATAATCGAGTATAAATCAGTTATCACTGTAAGATTGGGGATGTTTGTTAACTTACATAACATGACCATCTGAGTAAGTACCTCAGTCTGGCAAGGCTGGCAACTATTATCAGGATTATGATTTCCGAATTCAAGAATTATGTTTAGGTATACCTGTATAATTTTAAACTAAGATTTAATTAACTATCAAAACAAATTGCATGTTTAAATATCATATTTTATCTTGTTAGCATAATGATACGTTTAATTTATAAATAGCAATGAATTATAACTTCCCGGAAGTATCTAAAAATACCCATTTCATTTCATTTGAAGTAAATTGCGAGAAATCAATTAAATTCGATTTGATTTGTGAATATAAAAAGTTACCTACGTTAGGTATGATTACCATTTTATAGTGAAACAGTTTAATCTATTTTAGTATATTAAATCGCTCAGCATGAATTCTAATCAATCTTACTATCCGTATTATATTGTGGGTCGGAAGGATGTTTAAGCCCTTCATTTAAAGCGGACGCGATAAACAATATTATGGGACGGGCTGCAATGCAATTAATCAGCTCAATACAACGCAGGTGATTGCCAACAGCTCCGTTCGATTAGCATTAGCCTGTTTCCGTGCACAGCTTCCGCAGATTAAATTGGTACTCCCCTGCCCTTAGTGCCTGGACAATAAGCTCCACAATGCGCGAATCCAGGCGCATGTTAAAGTTTGCCAATTCCGCCACACCGGCGGTGGGTTATTTCGGTTAGCTCCGTTTAAAGCATCAAAGCCCAATTGGGTTTTACATTCGACACAGCGGGCTCGTCCAATCTAACTTTGGCCTCTAATTCCGGCCCCGAACCATTAACTGTTTTGTGTAAAAATAGTGCGAATTTATCTACAGCGTGTAAGACAAATGAATTCCACCCTCCAACCGCTGAATGCTAGTGTTTTTTCGAAATTTATTTCATTTTATTTGAACAGGAAAAATGGCGGTGAAGTCAGATCAGTAGAGGTATGTATCATGATTTGACAACTAAGTAAACTCTCGAAGTACGTTATTAACGAGTATATTTAACGTACGTCATATAGTCACAACGTATCTAAGTAGACATCGTTTGAACTCAACACAAAGCAACGCTTCCCCAAACTGATTGAATAGGCTCTTTACGGCCGTGTCAATATTATTCTATAATTATCGAGCTGTCTTTGATCATATCATGATATTCAACAGTAAACTTAATTAGATCCACTGTAATATGTTGTTTATTGTATTATTATTTAATTTATATTATCTTAGCTGACAGCTACGATGTGACGGGATCTTATTAATACAAATTGGATAGAACTTGTGCAAGTTGTTGTTGTTTCATACCTCGAGATAGCTTAGGCAGGTGTCTTATATTTATTATCTTAATTGGATCAAACTTGATAAATCAACTCGAACTTCTAATATTTGTTATTACTGTATTAAGTAAAAGTAATATCTATAATGACAAAAGAGGTATTCGCGTCAAAATTTAAGCGAAGGGAAGGAAAACGTCTCGCTTTTAATAGAAAGACAACAAAGTGATAATCAGATCCCACGGTTCGTTCGAGATCGGCATCCTTGATAGCCTTTGAAAGTGATTTAAAGTTTAAAACTCGATCGACTGAAGGAGGCACATTTCATGGTACGGCAGCCGGGAACCGGGCGTCGGACAAACAAGCCTAGTAAACTTACCGTGAAATCGAGCAACACTACACTAGCGTAACACTCTCCGGGAGAAGAATCGGCCTGGAAACGGGCGACGAATTTAAAGTAGACGAAATTGAATGGCTCCGTAGTAAACTGAGTGATCGAATTTCAATAAAAGAGCGTCGGCGAGGAGGGCGGGCCGTCGCACCGACGTTGTTTTAAAAGGGAATGATCCAATTAATGTGCGGAATGTCCAGGGCGTAATTACACGAGCCCGCGGGGAACGCAATCGGGATGCTACTCATTACGGCGGCCGACTCGTTGACGAAAATACAATAATGTTAATTACGACGGAGTATTTATTGCTGCCGTAAATGTCGGAAGTCACCCAAATAATTCCGAGTTTGATTTTCTGCTCAATTTTGTTAATTCAATATTGGAACTTAAAACTGCTCGCTCCAAGAGCAATGTTGGGTTCGTCAAAAGAGTTTAAAGCTAAGATAAACATCGAGTCAGTAAATCTTGCAAAAATGCGAGATTTGCTACAAAAGTTAGAAAGTTAAGATTAATTTGAACAGGTTTTCATATTAATCCTCCCTTTCAATAAAGTAATCTCGAAATTTTCTACTTGAATTTTGTAAATCATCTCTTTAGTGAAAACATTTCACGGAATCGAGACAGTATTGAGAATACTACGATTGTGATTAATATTTCAGAGTTATTAGATTACAAAAATATCGCTTGAGAGAAATTTCCAATTGTGGATTTTGTTTCTCGACGGATGGACGATAAGGGAAAATAGAGTGTGCGTTGAAATAGCGAAGGGACATGAATACGCGTAAGGATATCTCGGCTACTAAATCACTGTTTCAAATGGCGCCGCACATAAACGGCTTCGCACGACCGCGTGACATTTCGCGTGGAGTGATTGAGCGCTGTTGGTATTACATTACTTTCCTCAAACAATACACGCTCGGCTTTCACCGTGCGAAACTTGCCAAGCATTCGTTGCTTTCAAAGAACTCTGTCGAGATAATCCACTTTGTGTACAGCTATCTGTGACAAGGACGGAATCCGTCATTGTCAGCAGATGGAATTCAATAAAAATATGTGGATTGAAATGTATTCTGAATCTTTCAGAAACATGTTCGCGCTTCGTGGATTGAGCACGCTGTTTGTTTTATCTTATTCATTTTAACTTTAATTTAATATTGTTTCGTTTTGTTGTTACCCACTGCTTTATCACCCTCATCATTATTATCATAATTTATACGCAAAACAGCTTTGTATTTTCGTGACGCTCATATTTGTGAAGTAAAGTAAAGGTAGTAGACCTAATGCCTTTATACCTTTGGGGGCTTGACTCCGAGAATAACTTCAAATCTATATTTATCTTATTACAGGAGGGACCAGCGCTACTGGGGTCTCAATTTAATATTCGGGGGTATGAATGGGTCTGTAGTCGTATTGAGGTAAGACTTTAATACTCCTCAGATACCATAATCAACCTCAAGGTTGATTATGATATCTGGGATCTATGGATGCCAGAAATCAACCACAATGACATGTTCGCTTGCCTCTTCATTTTCAGTAAAAGATACCATATAACATAGGTATAATTCTCAATTTTAATATACCTTTGTACAACCTCAGGTTACATGTGTTTTCTATATTAAAATCAATTATAAATAAAAATCGGTTAATTACAGGCCGACACGCTCGTGTGCTAATAGCTATTTTGTTTATGACGTATTGTTATGAACAAATTGCAGTATTCAATGTAAAAGCAAAATATTTTGTTATAAATTATTCTCTATTGGGTTTTGATGCTATGCATGGATTGCATACACTATTGTTAGTTATGCAATTCGAGTAAATGTATTGTAAAGTTTCTTTCGTATTTGCAAATAACATATCATTAGTAACGCGTAATATAGTGTATCAACCTAGAAAATACACGTGTAGGTATCTCAAATTCGTTTACTATCATGATATCTCATAGACTACTCTAGTTTGTTGCAGTGTATTAAATTTGGGTGGCAATGTCGAAAAAACAAATTTTCAACGATGTCATTGCGCGACAATATAATTCGTTCGTTCGTTTATATACGAGTAGAGATTGGTTATCTTTATTCAAAGAAAGGTTCTCGGACTGTTTCTCCCAACCTTTTAGTATTTCATGTTCCAAGTTACGTCGATTTTCAGTTAAAATTAAAATGCTATATACCAGTAAGTTTGTAAATACAATTTAATAACATGTAAAAACATGTGATTCTATCACGAGAGCGCTTATGATCATCACACAAGTGCAAGCTGTGTGGCATTGTCTTCTTTTTATTGGAAGTTCAAAATGTAAAGGTGTATTCAAAAGTGGAAGTAAAATATATATTCTACACAATCCGATATGAAAAGCCATAGAAATGACACAAAATATACTTCACGTACGCAAACAAAGTCGCCGGCGGCGATCATACATACTCGTACATACAACGGTTGCAACGTACTAGAGCACGCGGAGCGGCAATATTCTAATGTGCCCGCAATGTCCGTAAGTGATTAGTTTCTCCATGCAGATATTATGAGATTCCGCGCACCAAACCGGTTTTCAAGCAGTAATGAGCATAATATACAATATATGAAGAGCCTCAATGAAATGATTCAGCTTAAAGAACACTCTCTGAAATTATTTCCTTCAATTTGACACGTTGAATTGAATAATGTTGTACGCGAGCTTTATAACGAATGGTTTATTATGCTGCCAGTGTTAGTTTTAGCTGACTATAAGCCTCACATCTCTTTTGAATAGTAATGCTTTTGAAAACATCATCCAAGGTTGTTCATTGACGTAATTCGACTACTGTATGTTCTGTTCAAAAGCGAAAAAGCCAATTATAATTTTGACATAATCTGTTTCGAAAATTTTGTATTTGCTCTGGATTTTATTAGACAAATCTTTAGAATCACTTAGCATTTGAAGTATATCAAATGGGGAGTTATTTTTAACTTTAAGCTAAGATATGTATGACACATCATCATGAGCGAACAAACCAACAAAAGTTTGAGAGGTGTTTTTGTGTCACCCCATTACGATTCCCGCAAAGCCGCTTAACTTCCACTCGATAACGACTATCTGCTGGCGCCAAAGGTGGCATTTAGTTTATCTGCACCTCTCACCTTCAGCGAGGTGCGAGGAATGGAAGCCATTAGCATTTGCACGACATTTCAATTTAAGGTCACCGCTCTTACTCTTTTTGACTCGGCATTGGCATTAGACAAATCGATGGAGTCTCCAATTCAAATTGATATGGCATGCATTGGATCTTAGTCACAAAAATCTCATTTTCAACTTCTTAGCTTGGAACAACTAATCTTTTTGTCTTTATATCTTTGTTATATCGTTGTTTATATTTATTTAATAAGTTGTCTCGTGAATTTCATAAAATATGTCATTGTACAATTATTTTGATATCGAGTTCATATACACTGCATCTTATTTTACTTTCATCGTCATTAAAGTTTTATTTGATGTTCAATCACCGCTTTCTCCGGAACATTCAGTAAGATGTCTTAAGACGCTCCATATTCATTGGCCGGTGACTCGCTTATAGTTAATTAATTTACTTTGTCAGCTCCGACCGGAGTACGGTTTGCTTTCCACTGAATTTTTAATTAGCTACAGGTTGATTGAAGTGGAGAGGTCTTGTTATATGTCTAGTTTACTAAGATGGTGGTCTTAAATAGCCTTAAGTAAAGAAATATAAACTTAAATAGAAAATGATGGTGCTTATTTCATGAGCTTTATAATAGATACACATTTTGTTTTCACATTTTATAAATTAAAATAATGTAAAATGTAATTTTCTGATGTTTTTGTATATTTAAAGAAAACTTAATTTCATCAGAATCTTAAACCCTTAATTTACGGCTTTGCAATAAAAATAAATGAGCACCGCTGCTTGTATATCTTCTACAAAATTCAAATTAGCACTAGTATCACACGAAGAGAGAAATAGGTCCTTACCAACAACAGTGAGGTTATATCTGAAGCTGGTGGTCTGGGTGTTGCGGAAGTCGACCCTGCAGCGGTAGACGCCCTCGTCGCGGCGCTTCACGTCGCGCACGAGCAGCGCGGCGGGCGGCGGCGACGTGCTGAAGTGCGCGCGCGGCCCGAACACCTCGGGCGCGGACCAGTGGCGCGCTTCGGATAGGTGCTTCCCGCGGACGTCGAAGCTGTAACAATGAATTAGGATAGCTGTTGAAGTTTGTTGGATGAGTGTATTGGTTAGGAATGAGAGGATGATAAGTAATGAAAGAGATTGAATAATCTTAAAAATGATAATTATTAATATATGATACTGTAATTGATCATGCAATAAAATAAAAATAAAAAATTATACTGTCTGTAAATTCCATGGTAATTCGTTTTAATTTTACTACATTACCTCTCATATTTAGTTTTTAATGAAAAATAATTGATGTACATACTGTAGTTTCAAGCTATTTCATTACACTACCGAAACATAGAAAACGCGTTTTATTTCGGCTTTCATGGAAAAACGAAGTTGCTGGCCATTGCAAATGGATAACCTTACAGGAATATATTGCATTGTATCCTAGATTTAATTCCTTAGTCAGCTCTAACATACACGAGAAGACAGGCACTGAAACTATTTTGCGCTGCAAACCATTTTAGATACACCACTCTAATAAACTAAGCGCAAATAAATAGACAAACTCATGTGATATGGAGTGACACAATGCAACTAATTCACTTAAAACTATCCTCAATGCAGCAACAAACAATTTAATAAATTATGCCGTTCTAATTCCATCTCAAACTTGTTCATTTAATTAAGAACTGCGAAGATTCACTCCGTGGTATACAATTACTAATTTTGTTGTCGCTAAAGTTTTCAGCTTACTTTGAATTAAATTTATTAACTATCGTACCTAATCTTCTATGGAGGTTTATAGTTTTAATAATGTATTTTATGTCGAACAATGAAAATTCTTGTGAATGAAAATATGTTTCTATTATCTTAAAATTTATTTTACTTTAGTGTGTTTCGAACAACTTATTAATTTAATTAATTCCAACCAGTTTTCAGCCAGCCTCATTGTAAGATATTTATAAACTATCAACCCTAAATAAATCTAGAATTCTTAGTGAAGTCGCCCACAGACGCACGCTTCCATGAAGAATAAGTTGAAACGCTGAAAGTTGATGCCCTCAAAGCAATACGCAGCAGCTTAACATTGTTGTTATTACACATCGATAGTAATGCTATCAAAATCATGTTTCTACCACCATTTTTACGATTTTTTTCTTACAAGATTCGTGGTGTAAACAATAAAGAGCTCGCAATGTAGCCAGTAATGTATTTAAAGCCTCCGAGGGAGGAATATTTTGTAGGGCAGCAAAATTTTAAATACAATTTAAATTCATAATCCCTAAAACTTAAAGGGAAGGCTTAAAGACCAGATGATTCTGTTTAATTATTAAACTAAATAAAATTATTATTTTATATTTTTTTAATATTTTGTTGTGGTTAATCAACCCACCGATCTTCCATGTAGATAATTTAAGCAATTATAACTCGCAAATTAGGTATATACTGCAAATCATACTGATTTGATTTTGGTTAGTCAGGTTCACTTTTATATTTTTTTCGTTATTATTCGATATCTCTATTTATTTATTTATACAGCAAATATCTAAAACATAATGAAAGTATAATAGTATTTTTCAAGTGATCGTGGTAGCCGTCGGCGGCACTGACGGCGTCCGCCGCAAACCGCACGCCGCCGCGACGCGCGACATATTGCTGCATTTGAAATGTATTTCATACGTTCATTATACATCTACTGCGTGTATAGTTTTACCATGAAGACATGTCGGAGCTTCTGGCCTACCTATGGGACATTAATGGAATTCGGGTGCAATAGTGGCGTTTACACAAAACTAAAACAGATTATCCTTGTCTGCCCTCGAGTACAGTAGCTATATCACACGACTATAGGTATAGATTCGTCTAATAAATCGAAGAAGGTAAAAAAATCTTGTCATTGGATGTTTATGGGCTTAGTTACAAATCTATGAAAAGAAAATGATACATAATAATTACGAGTATCGTTTATAGAAACTTACTTTTTAGCGATTGTTTAATTCTTAAAGAGAGTGTTGCATAAGCTAGGACACGTGCACAATTTGTTTATTAATGACCATGGGTTAAGGGTCCAGTTGCCATCATATCATTGCTATACTTTTATTATAAAAAAATATAAACCAAATTCTCCTAAGTCGACCGAGATCTATAGGAATCATAAGGTGGAGTGTAAAAAGCGTTATAAATTAACTTATACTCGTATTTGAATTTTGAGTAATACGCCCTCTCTTTATCTGACTACACATGTAGGTTCTAAATATAACAAACTCCAAACGCTATAAAACATTCGCCTGAACGCCTAACACAATAGGCCCGGTACAATGAACTTTTACAGCGCAGTAAGAGTAAGTTGGAGGCTGATAGCGCTCGCGAACAATGCTCGTTATCACGTGTCATGACGTGACGTGATGCTGCCTATCACTATTGTGTGCGTGATGTGTATTGATGGGCCTTAATGTCTGCCATTTAATATTACAATCGTTCACGAACTATAGTTCGTATACTGTTGCTGAACAGCGCAGAGCGTCGACCTAGTGTTTAATATCAGGATACATCACTGGCACAGAGCATAATGATTACCTATACAGCGGGGTGAACAGATAAGTGAAAGCCAAATCATATGAAATAATATTAATATAGCATTTGTAAAAGTTCTTTCTCTTTTATAGTAATGAAGTTGTAATTGGACATTCAGTTAATGAAGAGACCATGGACATCTTTGATTAACCCTAGTTAATATTATTTTGCTACCCCTGAGAGTTCAGTTTCCAATTTACCTCGTTACGCACCTAAACACAGCAATGGTAAGAACTTTGTCCACAAACAGGTGTGGCGGTGGTGTCGGCGGAGTTGAACTACAAAGTATTCTACCACAGAAATAAATTTCCTAGATATTTTTATTACGTAGACAGACACCGTGAAACGCTCCTAGTATTTGCAATAAATAACTGCGAAAATTTTCTTTCTACCAACACACATCATTGAAGATTTTGCGTGGGATTTAAAATAGATCGTGGAAATCCACTAAGCTTGCTAGAACACTACCTTTGACGAATACAAATAATACACTTCAGTAATATGCTTAGAGTAGTGTGGTATACGCTTCAGGTCGTCTCTAGTTATGTGCCCAGCAGTGGGACATAAAAAGGTTTGAAGCGAGGTAAATGAGCAAAAACGTTCTTTTAGGCATTTACCAGCAGCTTTAAACTGACTATTTGTACATAAAAACATGCGTTACGTAATATTTTCCGGGCGTTCTTTCGTAAACAAATTCATACATCATATCATTAAAACCCGGTAATATTTTGTTTTTTTCAACACTCCTGCCACGTCGCAGCTCGTGACGAAAGACACGCGTCAATGAGGATCTTGTGGGGGATTTAGAACAGATCGAAAGCGTAGGTGCGAATCCGCGGCGCCGGCGAACGGGAGCTTAAGGCACTCCGGCTTGTGCAGTGATTGAAAACATTTTTTACCTTTCAAAAATTTAACATCTTTACTGGAGTTTCTCTGTGTATATACATACATACATACATACATACATATATATATACATACATACATACATACATACATACATACATACATGAATATATGTGTATGTTTGTTTAAATAGGATTAATTTTACTTATACTCGTACACGTATATTTTATTAGGTGTATACTGTAATTTCATTGCGCATATGAAATTTATTAATGCTAGTCTAGATACTTTACGTGGCACATTTAATTAAACTTTAATTAGTATTAACTAAAACAAGGTACGTTCTAAAGTCATAATATATGATATACGTAAGGCAAAATTAATATGAGGCTAAGTTAGCTAAGCTATTACAGACAGCCATTTACAATCAACTTCGATCATAGACCATATGGTCTACATGCGTATTTATTGTTTCGCTCATGAAGATTTTAAGTAACATAAGATTACAAAATGAAATGTCAAAAATCGATACCCATATAAAATCATTGAAGTATTTCACAACTAGTCAATCGAAGTTTGTTACTTCATCCAAGCTACGGGGTAATATGACAAATTTAATATAGAAATACAAAATTATTAATTTTTAGTTAAATATTTCAAAATCATCG